>MU678034.1:162200-291437 GCA_026770625.1 Nicotiana glauca
TTAACAAGTCAAGCCAACCAAGTTTTCAACACCTAACTTTGTTTCAAGTAGATCTCAAACCATTTACAAGTAGAAAACAACAATAGAAGCAACAACCAATACACATGGATGGCACAATCAAGCCAAACAAAGGGACAATCAGTGCCCCACAAATTTCAAACTCTCCTGCTATCTCCTTTCACAATTCATCATCAATGATTTCATAGTTGGTACACATATTGATTTCAATGGCGATTTCGATCGCATACAACCCTTATTACCTCGGCCACCCTTATCACCCCAACCCATAGTTATTATATTGTGTTGCGGTGCGTAACCCGATCCCATCGTACAGTTTTCAATTCATAATAATCACAACAATCACAACAACAACCAAGAACACTTCACAAAGATCACATCAAAAACAATAAGCAATTCACAAAGATCATAACAACATTTCACTTAGGAGTCACAACAATTATTCGCAAGTGTTCCCATAGCAATTGGTACCAATCCCATTATGTTCAGCAATCCAAAGCAATTCAAGTCATTTCATTAATTTACAATTTCCTTTTTATCCATTGTTTTCCAACTCTTACCACATAACTTTTAACCAAACCAAATCATCACCCAGCAAAAACAATCACAAGAGTCTCACAACAATTCACATAGCTATCACATACCATTTATTTGCACACCAAAACATGGCGATTTCACAAGGATCAAAGTTAGCCATACATACCTGGAGTCGAGTTCCCCTTTTTCTTTTATCTTCAACTTCCAATTTACCCAACAATCTAGCAGCGTCAATCTAGGTCACAAGTTACACATATATCTTAGAATTGAAATTCACAATTTCTATCCGAGCTTATTTGGGTTATCGAGCTCCTCCCCTTACTTCTACCCATTTCCATTTTACTAATCTTTAGGTATAAAGAACATGCATGAGTTTTTTGACTTCCATTTTCAAGAATTAATGTATAAAAATCCCTCTTTCTATTAGAATATGAAAATCAAGGGAAAAAGGGTTAGGGTTTTTACCTTTAGAAATGGAAATGAAGACACTAGCTTTAGAATTTTTCGGACCAAGCAATTTGAGAAACAATTTTTGAAGAAGATGAATTTTTCCCTCAAGAATCTCTCCTCCCTCTCTCTTATTTTGTTCAGAGAACGTGTATAAATGAGGGGTTAGGGCGTTATATTAGAAAGGGGGTCGGGTTTTAAAATTAGAAAACCTGCGGTCGCTTCTGCGATCGCAGAGTAAACATGCTCCTCAAAAACCAAATGCTCTGACATGATCTGCGACAAGAATGCGGTCCGCATTCGTGTTCTGCGGTCGCATAATGCGCCGCAGAATTGCTCCTCAAAAACCAAATGTTCTGACAAATCTTCTATTACACTCTGCGGTAGGAATGCGGTCCGCATTTCGATTCTGCGATCGCAGAATGGGCCGCATTTTTGACATCTTCTTAGACCAATTTTCTGCTTCACTCTGCGGTAGGAATGCGGTCCGCATTTCGATTCTCCGACCGCATTCTTGACCGCAGAATTGACTATTTTCTGGAAAAATTTATTCTTTTGATTTTTAAAGCTTAGATCACCACCGAGAGTCCGAACCGCGGTGACTAGGTTTTAAGCACAAAATTTTACGGGGCCTTACAACAACCAACGGGCTTCTGCTAGAGGTTTCTGCTAGTTGCTGAGGAATCGGCTCATGAACAGGTTCCTTTAAGGAATTTATTTCAATTCCTCTTTGACTAGTTTCCCCTATCAGGTTGCCCTGTATGGAAGAACCTATTCCATTACCTGTTCCTTCTGTTGGTGCCACTTTGACCTGAGCTGATGTTTCAGTCAAGTCCCTTATCAATCCAATGGCTTTATCTTCATGTTCCTGTCTCTCAGAAAGGATGTTATTTTAATCAAATGCTGCATGCACACTTTCTTCTACACACAAAGTTCTTTTGTAAAATACTTTATATGCTTTGCTAATGTGAAGAATATCCCAAGACACTCCCTCATCACTTCTGGGATCAAACTTACCTAGGGAGTCTTTTCCATTATTGTGCACATAGCACTTGCAACCAAATGCCCTAAGGTGGGATATGTTTGGTTTTCTCCCTTTAAGTAACTCATAGGGAGTCTTCTCTAACAGAGGTTTTCTCATGCATCTATATATTATGCAATATGCCATGTTTACAGCCTCTGCCCAGAAGCTGTGAGGTAATTTACTAGAAAGTAGCATGGTTGTAGCCATATCCTCAAGAGTTATATTATTTCTTTCAACTACTCCATTTTGTTGAGGGGTCCTAGGGGTAGAAAAAGTATGATCTATACCATTTTCATCACAGAATTCAGCAAACTTGGAATTTTCATATTCAGTTCCATGGTCAAACGAGGCAAGTTGATTTCCTAATTGTTTTTGAGTTTTTCTAACAAATGCAGAAATCATGTTAAATGCTTCATCTTTGGAGATTAGAAATAGAACCCAGATATATCTAGAATAATCATCAACTAGCACTATTACATTTCTCTTTCCACCTATGCTCATGGTTCTCACTGGACCACATAGATCCATATGGACCAGTTCCAATGACTTGGTTGTACTTACCATTTTTTTGCTTTTAAAGGAAGATCTTACCTGCTTCCCCCTTGAACATGCCTCACGAACTTTGTCTTCCTTGAACTAGATATTAGGTAACCCTATCACCAAGTCCTTGGAGACTAGTTTGTTAAGCTGATTTAGACTAGCATGACCAAGTCTTTTGTGCCACATGAGGGGATCATTAACCAACACACATAAACAAGTGAGTTCATTTTCTGAAAGAGTGGACAAATCTGCAATGTAAATATTGTTAACTCTTTTTCCCTGCAAAACAATCTTGTCAGTGGTAACATTAATCACAAATCATTTTGTAGAGGTAAAAGCCACAAGTTTACATCTGTCATACAATTGTGACACACTTATTAAGCCATATTTCAAGCCATCTATCAAGTAGCATTCTCTATGGTCTCGACGTCTGTTGCATGATGTTACTCATCCCATTCCTATCAGTCCGGGAGGAATTTAGGACTACTATTCCTATAAGAAGGAGGTTCTAAGCTGGCTCTTAGGTTTAATGGTAAAATGCTAATGCGACATAGAAAAACTAGTAGAACTGCATTTAGAGGGGAAACATATAAACAATTAAATGCTCAGATATACCTCCGCAAATAGTGCATATAAACAACATGATTTAAACACAGTTAAGGTCTGAATTTTAAATCCTAAAATAGGGTGTTTGAGTCAGAACCAGATTTATTATATGACTCAGAAAAGAAGTCTGAATCAGGCCTGTCTGCTGGTTGGTGCAGTTGATAATTAAACACAGGCGGTTCTAGTTTTTATTATTACCTAAGGCTTGCCTAGGCATAATAGTGATGTCCTATGAGCATGATATCTATATTGATTGAGAACTGCAGTAGAGCAGTGATTAATTTTAAACAGACGACTTGAGATCCTATTGGCATGCTTTCTAACAGTATTAAGACGATTTAGTGTTTGAAAAACTTATTAAAGAAGCGGCATATTAATTAACCAATCCAATTCAGAGTACACAACATGAACTAAACGGCTTCTCCAACGGGACTGGTTTTAAATTCTAAGGCATGATTTTTATTATAGCTATTTTGATCCTGTATGCATGGTATCTACGTCTTAAAAGCTGACTTTGGACTTATAGGCATGATTTCTAAGGGAAACGAGTATGGATACATGCTGTATTGAAAAATTGAACTTCAATTACTTCAAATCCTATAAGCATTGATGTTCTAAACGTCAATACCACACAAGATGGGGGGGGGGGGGGGTGATTTGTGTGCTACCCAATTTTTTCTCTAGAAGAACCTCGTTCTTCTAGGTGTACTTACTACTACTATTTACGGAATTAAAAGTACATAAAATAAAGAACACAGAGATATTTATGTGGAAAACACCTGGCTCGAAAGGTGAAAAAACCACGACCTACTAATTAGTAGGATTTTCCCAAACTTCCACTAAAATCACTGAGCCAAAATAGCATTTACAAAACTCTTGTAAACCTAAGAATTAAACTCTAATCCCGTTGTGGCTCGTTGCCTCAGGTGTTGCGACAACTCCAAGTTAACTCTAACTTGGATACTCAAAGTACCTAATACAATTGCTTTTTTAAAGTTGAAAGGTACAAGTTTAAATCACCTACTACAATTGAACTACAATAAAAGAAAGACACAATGGAATTGGTTCTTCTATCTTGTCCAAGTAGCTTCAAGAATGCACACTTGAATCTCACATAAATTGCTTGAAAAACTGCCCCGCTCTTTTGCTCTCAATTTAGTTTAACTTCTGCGTGTGTGCAATACCTATAAAAGAGAACAATCACTGTTATTTAATGACTTAGTAATTAGAGTTTGATTAGGACTCAATTACTGATCTTCCATCGAAGTTGAGTCCTTGAACAAAACAAACTCCAACCCTATCCTTTATCCGGATTGTGTTCACTTGTCATAAGGAGACTTTCAATCCTTATCTAATATGCAACCTTTTCGATCAGTTCAGGAGATATTGCTGCTTGATCACTGAGACTTATCTCCTTCACGTGCATCTCAGATGTATAGGTTGATAAACACTGTGCCTCAAATGATGGACCTGGTCCATGACTGAGTTCATTTGTCATTCTTCAAAACTTCACCTGGACTTGGGCCAACAAATCCCCCCTTCTTGATGATGACAAACTCTGTGCTTTTACTGATCAAAAAAATCTGTTAGAACTCAGCTTAACCATCAACACTTAACTTAGAATTTTAACTTATCATCAAGGACCAGAATTAATTAGGTTATAAATATCACATTATTCAGAACAAAGAGTAAAGCACAATGTCTCTTCTCCCTTTTGGCATTGTTGAAAAGTTGCATACCCAATGTGAATTGCAGATTTTAATAATTACTCATGGCCGCTAAGGCAACTGCAAGTGAATACATGAATCAAGTTATCAATAATCAACAAACATGATTGAACTATTAAGATCAAATGTTGCAAAGAACAAGAAAACATAAGTTGTCATTAATAAGGAAATGTTTCCACAAACAAACCACAAAAAGAAAAAACAATCTTCAAAACATGGGCAAACAACTGAAACATCCCTAAATCGGGTCATTGGGGTCACTGGGGGTTACTAGACATGATCTAAAGACAAGTGCTGGAAGGTCTATGGCTTGGAAGAACTAGATGGTTGAGATTGGAAAAGGTTTAGCATATTCTGAAGCATTCCATCACTCTTCTCATTTTCTTTTACTAGCTCAGTTCTAAGTCCATCTCTCTCATTCTCCAATTCAGCCATACGTTTATTGAGCCTAGCAATTTCTGCATCCTTAGTTGCACACTCCTGAACCAAGGCCCTAAGCTTGCTGTTGATGTGTGTCTTCAGAGATGAACCAGGTTCAACTGGGGTGGCATTTACTGGATATTCACAAGCTAGAAGAGTCTTGATGCCAAAATGTTCCTTGCTTGATGGCATATCCCATTTCTTCAAAGGCACATTTAGCCTATCCAGATCAGTAGTCTATTTGAACGCATATGGAGTGGCATGAGCCTTGGAGCCATTTATGATCCTGTCTAGTAATATGACAATAAAAGCAGACCAATTTACCTGCATTCCTCTCACACGGCACTCCATAAGAACCAGGTCCATATTGTTGGTAGTGTGCTTTCTCTCATGTCTGGGCAGTACACCTATTTACAAACTCAAACAGGACCTTGTGCTCATGCCTCATCTTACTTTTCTGCACAAACCTGGCTTCAGGAACATCTTCAGGAGCTTTAGCATCACAGAAATTCCTAGTGATTTGAAGAGCAGTAGGGAAAGATTCCAGACATGGCCACCTTTGACTTGTATAGTAATCATACCCTTCACCAGGTATGTCCAGAATCTCACCCAGTTAGAGTGCATCAAACTCCACTTTTACTACTTTCACCAGGCTGGAGACTACCCATTCTTCATTATGGCATTTGCCATAAACTCAATTAGTTCTTTCCTAGCCAGCCTTCCATCCATTTCAAGGACCACGACCTTCCACCCTTGTGCAATAAGAGCATCCACCAACCTCCCAATTCCTAGTTCATACAGAACTTTCAGCAGCCTTCTTTTCAAAATCTTTCTTTTGCCAAAGATGGCAAACCTTCTTGTTCTTTCTCAGATTCCTCCTTTTCGTCTTCACCACTCCATTCTTCATCTTCCTGAGTAATTTTCACCTGCTTGCCTTTCACTGCAGATCTGGTTCTTTGAAGAAGTCTTGGAACTTTTTGGTTTGGGTTTTGGAACCTCATAAGTTGTTCCTCTTTCTTGATGGACCAGTTCCATCTCATCATCTTCTTCTACTCAACCTTTGATTTTCCCTTCTGCCTCTTTTTCTTCCTGCTTTCTTTCGAAGCTTTCTGTAACTCCGCTTTAGTTTGTTTGACACTGCTTCTGGTATCTATTCCCTAAGGCAATGAAGGGACAATAGGTTTTGGGGATAAAGCTTGTCTTCTCTTGGCCGGCTTGGAAGCAGTTGGAGCCTTTCGTGAAAAAGCTTTTCACTTCTTTGGATCATAACTGGCCCCAACCTTCTTCATAAGATCAGCCAGAGTTTCCTCAGCTGATGAAACAGGTCATTTTTGTTGCTTGCTTAGATGAACAAGCCCTTCAGCTGCTTCCACATAACCACTTCCCCCTGACTTGATGCCACTCTCTTCAACACACCCACAGATAGCTAGAACTTTTTCTTTCCCATTACCTCTCTCATCACCACTTGCTCCCTCTCTCTCTTATCCTTTCTTTTTACCTCCATTCCTACTTGATTTAGCCACCTTTATATCTTTAATAGGACCAAATAAAACAAACCTATTTTCAGTGCTTTAGGCCACAGTAGAAAATATCACCAGGGGTTTCTTGAATTTTCTCAGTGTTAGAAGACCCATGTTCTTCACCTTCACTAGCAGAAATAAAAGCTCCAAACTTAGAGCTAGAGTCAGATTCGTGAACAGGTCTTTCTTTCTTTTGTCTAGCCTTCAATCTCTCATTTAGAACTTTCCTTAGAGCTCCATATGCTACAATTTTTCTAGCCAACATTTTCTGCCTACAAAACCGATTCAATAGAAAAAGTAGATGAGGATGTGTTAGAGGGGGATTCTAGTAGAGGAGTGCCAGGATTATCTTGGGGGTTAGATATGGTTCTTTGACTATGGAAGAGTTTTGAGAATTTCTGAGTAGAAAGAAGATTTGGGATTTTTGGAGAGGAAAATAAATTAGAACTAGAGATACAATTTTGACGGTTATGGGATTATGAAGAAGAGGTGTGGTGTGTATTTAAAGACAATTATCAATAAGATCAGTAACAACAACATTTTAAGTGGCCGATTAGAGGTCTAATCAAGGTGTAATTCCAGTCTCTTAGTAATTATTAGGCATCGCTAGATTTTAGGCAAAAATCCTAGTTTTTAGAGTTTTAGAAGAATGAAATTAGTTCAATGCTCAACGGATATAATTTTTGGGAATTTTACAAGTATAGGACTTCTGCTCATGTTTGGATGATTAATCTTTCTAATTGTGCAGAGTATAGAAAACATACCTGAGCTTTTCATATAGAATTCTCTTGAACATGCCTCAAATGCCATAATAGAAAAACTTTGTAAGAGATCCGTAAGTCATATAGGCACATGTCACAGGAGTACACTAATTAAAGTAAGAAACTGAGTAAGAATTGAACTAGATATTTACAAAAAGTTAGAACTCCGGACCAAATTTTTTTTTTAATTTTTGTCA
Source organism: Nicotiana glauca (assembly GCA_026770625.1). Lineage (NCBI taxonomy): Eukaryota > Viridiplantae > Streptophyta > Magnoliopsida > Solanales > Solanaceae > Nicotiana > Nicotiana glauca. The sequence continues at coordinate 169,998 of MU678034.1, forward strand.
TAATATTTTTTTCATTGTGCTTTCTGAACTGGACCTATTAGGTGATCTTAATCATCCCTAATTCCAACTTGTTCCTCTCAAAGTTTCCTATACTCAGTGCTTTAGTAAGATGTTAGCTATTTGTTTATCAGTAGCACAAAATTCTATTGAAATCAATCCTTACTCATAGTTATATATTAAGAAGTGGTGTCTAACATCTATCTGCTTAGTCCTCTTATGATGAACAAGGTTCTTTGTAATACTTATAGCACTAGTGTTATCACATAATATTGGAAGACATCCCACTTCAATTCCAAAATCTACCAACTGTTTTTTGATCCATAGTAACTGAGTAGAACAAGAAGCAGCAGGAACATACTTAGCTTCAACAGTAGATAGGGCCACTGAATTTTTCTTTTTGGTAGCCCATGACACAAGACATGAATCAAGGAAGTGTGCCATACCTGAGGTGTTCTTCCTATCCACTAGAAAACCTGCATAATCAGCATCAGAATATCCAGCTAAATTGAAATTGGTACCTTTGGGATACCAAAGACACAAATCAGTGGTGCCTTTCAGATATCTTGTTATCCACTTGATAGCAGTCAAGTGAGACTCTTGCGAATTTGCCAGAAAATGAGCACAAACCCCTACATTAAAAACAATGTCAGGTCTGCTGGCAGTGAGATACAAGAGTGAACCAATCACACCCCTATACAACTTTTGATCAACTGATGAACCAGGTTCATCAACATCTATTTAGTGGAAGTTGAAATGGGTGTGTCTATTTCTTTAGATTCCTCCATTTTAAACTTTTTGATTAGCTCTTTTGTATACATCTGCTGATGGATCATGATTCCATTTGGACTTTGTTTGATCTGCAATCCCAAGAAGAAGTTAAGCTCACCCATCATGCTCATTTCAAGCTCACTCCCTATTAATTTTGCAAAGTCCTTACTTAGCTTATTAGTGGTGGCCCCAAGGATTATAGCATCGACATATATTTGTACAACAAGGATATCCTTACCTTTTTCCCTTAATAATAAGGTACTATCAATTTTACCTCTTTTGTAGCCATGTTCCAGCAGGAATTTTGACATTTTTTCATACCATGCTCTTGGGGCTTGCTTGAGTCCATAGAGAGCCTTGTCTAATTTGTACACATACTCAGGACATTCCCTGCTTTCAAACCCTGGAGGTTGTTTTACAAACACTTCTTCTTTGAGGTAGCCATTCAGGAAGGCACTTTTAACATCCATTTGATGAAGAGTGAATTCCATGTGTGCTGCAAAGGCATAAGAAGTCTGATTGCCTCTAGTCTTGCAACTGGAGAAAAAGTCTCACCATAGTCTATGCCCTCCTCTTGGCTATATCCTTGGACCACCTATCTTGCCTTATTTCTTGTAACTTTTCCGTCTTCATCAAGTTTGTTTCTGAACACCCATTTTATACCAATGACTAATTTGTCCTTGGGTCTTGGTACTAGATGCCAAACTTGACTTCTTTCAAACTGGTTAAGTTCATCATGCATTGCATTCACCCAATCAGCATCCTGCAAAGCCTCAACAATATTTTTAGGTTCAATGATAGATAGAAAAGCATCAAAAGCACGCAAATTCTTTAATTGTAATATAGTTTTAACTCCAGATGTTGGATCAGAGATAATGTTCTCAATGGGACGAGAACGTTGATACTTGCAAGGTTTCACAACCAACTGGTTTCTGCTAGATGTTTCTTTCATATTCTGTTGCTGAGGAACGGGCTCATTAACAGGTTCCTTTAAGGAATTTATTTCAATTCCTCTTTGATTAGTTCCCCCTGTCAGGTTGACCTGTATGGAAGAACTTGTTCCATCACATGTTCCTTCTGTTGGTGCCACGTTGACCTGAGCTGATGCTTTAGTCAAGTCCTTTACCAATCCAATGGCTTCATCTTCATGTTCCTATCTCTCAGAAAGAATGTTAGTTTCATCAAATACGACATGCACACTTTTTTTTACACATAAAGTTCTTTTGTTAAACACTTTATATGATTTTCTATGTGAATAATATCCCTAGAATACACCCTGATCATTTCTAGGATCAAACTCACCTAGGGAGTCTTTCCATTGTTGTGTACATAGTACTTATAAGCAAATGCCCTAAGATGGGATATATTTGGTTTTCTCCCTTTAAGTAACTCATAGGGAGTCTTCTCTACAAGTGGTCTAGGCATGCGTCTATTTATTATGTAACATGCAGTGTTTAAAGCCTCTGCCCAGAAGCTATGAGGCAGTTTACTAGAAAGTAGCATCGTCCTAGCCATGTCCTCAAGGGTCCTGTTCTTTCTATAAACTACTCCATTTTGCTGAGGAGTCCTAGGGGCAGAGAAGTTATGATCTATTCCATTTTCATCATAGTAATCAGCAAACTTTGCATTTACAAATTTAGTTCCATGACCATAACTAATGGATGCAAGTTGATTTCTAATTGTTTCTGAGTTTTTCTAACAAAAGTAGTAAACATATCAAATGCTTCATCTTTAGATGTTAGAAATAGTACCCCACGTAAATCTAGAATAATCATCAACAAGTACCATTACATATTTCTTTCTACCTCTGCTCATTGTTCTCACTGGACCACAAAGATCCATATGAACCAGTTCCAATGACTTGGAAGTACTTACCATTTTTTTGGTTTTGAAGGATGATCTTACCTGCTTCCCCTTGCACATGCCTCACAAACTTTGTCTTCCTTGAACTTGATGTTGGGTAACCCTATCACCAAGTCCTTGGAGACTAATTTGTTTAGCTGATTCAGACTGGCATGACCAAGTCTTTTGTGGCACATGAGGGGATCATTAACCAACACACTTAGGCAAGTGAGTTCATTTTCTGACAGAGTGGACAAATCTACAATGTCAATATTGTTCACTCTTTTTGCCTGCAAAACAATCTTGTTAGTGGTAAGGTTAATCACAAAGCATTTGGTAGAGGTTAAAGATACAAAATTACCTCTGTCACACAGTTGTGACACATTTATTAGGCTATATTTCAAGCCATCTATCAAGTAGACATTATCTATGGAATGAGAATTTGTCTTACCTACCTGTCATATGTTTTGAGCAACCATTATCCATATACCACATTTGGCTGCATCCTTTCACTTGGACCTACAAAAGAAATCAGGGGTTTGTCTTAGGAACCCAAACTAGTTTGGGTCCCTTTCTATAGGCAAAAGGATGAATCAAATTCCTTCTTGCCCATCCAGGCAGCTTACTTTTTTCTTGACAAAGGCTTTGTTCTTTTGATTGGCCTTCACTTTTGCATTACATTTATTTTTGTAATGGCCAGTCTTGCCACAGTGTGTGCAGATTTTATTCTCAGCAAGTGTGAGGTACTTGATTTTAGGGTCCCACTTTGGTGCTTGAGTCCCATAGCCAACTCCTCTTTTGTTGCTACTGTGATGCTCTTGCAACAAAGAGAGTGCATCAGAGGCCTTGTTCCATTTGCAAGTTCTGTCTAGTTCATGTTTCACTTTTCCTAGATCTTTTTTTAGGACTTTAGTTAGTTAATCCTTTTTATAAAATTCATCCTTTATTTTTCCTATGTTTTCCTCTAGAGTGAGATATGTGTGATCAGCTTTCTTCTTTCCAGTTTCTAGTTTAAATTTTAAGTTTTCAGACCTAAGTTCTAGCACACTGGTGTCAAGTTCAAGAACCTGGTTCTTTAACTCAGCATTTTTGCTATCACACTAATTAGCCATAGACTCTAAGCTTTTGTATTTCGCTTTTAGTATCACACATTCCTTAGATAGTTCTTTCTTCTCATTGTTAATTGTCTTAGACTCATCAATGAAATCTAGTAATAGCTCAGCCAGCTTTTCTTGAGACAAAAAATTAATTTTATCTTTGAGATGAAGAATACTTCCCTCTTGTTCATCATCTGAGTCTCCGATGGCCATAAGAGCTTGTTCTTCTTCAACTTCATCCTCTGAGTCCTCATCTGATGTTTCTCCCCAGACAGCAACCATAGCCTTTGTTTAGCCTTTTTTTATCCTTCATTCAGCCCTTTCTTTCTTCCACTCAATTTCACATTGAGGGCAATTCTTGATCATGTGGTCAGTCTTACCACACTTGTTGCAATCCTCATTTGTCTCTTTCTCAGGAGTCCTTGGTTTGTTGAAAGTACTTTTTGAAATCTCTTGTGATCATATCCATTTCATCATCTTCTAGCTCTAAACCTTCAACAATTCTAAGAGCTAGACTTCTTTCCTTCTTGGGTGTATCCATCTTTACGGTTTGCCTTCTCAATTCTTATGCAGTGAGGTTTCCAATTTGTTCATCCAGCCCGAGGGTAGTAATATTCTTTGATTCCTGAATAGCAGTGATTTTGCTTTCCCATGAGACTGGCAGAACCCTTGTTAAGATTTTCTCAACCTTGTCTTCTTCAAGAATAATCCTTCCAAGAGATTTAAGTTCTTAGCAGTGGTATAGCATTGGATTCTGCTGTACTCATCAGGACCTAGTCCATACAGAAGCCATATCTTGGCTTTAGCATTTTTCTCCCACTTCCTTAGGTCTTCAGCAGTGCAGTCAGCCCCTGTCTTTGGCACATAACCTCCTTCAGCATTCTTCTTTGTGGTTGCTAGGGGATCATCAGTAACTATGTCCTAGAGTTCATAGTCTTCCCCTATTATGATCTCTCATCCTATTCTTCCACCAAGAATCGTACTGACCATTGAAAAGTGGAGGCCTAGCGGTGGATTCCCCTTCCCAGTTCCCAGGTGGTGCACTCATGTTGATCTTCTCCTAAGGTGTTAGCCTCTTCAACGATAACCTGCTCTGATACCAATTGATGTTCNTACTACTACTGTTTCCAGAATTTAATGTACATTAAATAAAGAACACTGAGATTTTTACGTAGAAAACACCTGACACAAAACGTGAAAAAACCATGACCTACTACTCAGTAGGATTTTTCCAAACTTCCACTAAAATCACTGAGCCAAAACAGCATTTACAAAACTCTTGTCAACCTAAGGATTAAACTCTCATACCATTGTGGCACACAACCTCAGCTGTTGCGACAACTTCAAGTTAACTCTAACTTGAATACTCAAAGTACCTAATAAAATCACTTCTTTGAAAGCTGAAAGGTACAGGTTTTAATAACCTATTACAATTGAACTAGAATAAAAGAAATACACAATGAAATTGGTTCTTCTATCTTGTCCAAGTAGCTTTAGGAATGCACATTTGAATCTCACATAAGTTGCTTGCAAAATTGCCTCGCTCTTTTGCTCTCAATTTAGTTTAGCTTCTGCGTTTGTGCAATACCTATATAGAGAACAATCACTATTATTTAATGAGTTAGTAATTAGAGATTGATTGAGACTCAATTGCTGATCTTCCATCGAAGTTGAGTCCTTGAAAAACACAAACTCTAACCCTATCAATTATCCGGATTGTGTTCTCTTCTCATAAGGAGACTTTCACTCCTTATCTAATATACAACATTTTCGATTAGTTTAGGAGATATTGTTGCTTGATCATTGAGACTTATCTCCTTCACGTGTATCTCACATGTATAGGTTGATAAACACCGTGCCTCACATGATGGACCTGGTCCATGACTGAGTTCATTTGTCATTCTTAAAAACTTCACCTGAACTTGGGCCAACATGCATGATATCTAATTACAAAGCAGAATTTATCACCAAATGAATGTTATCTATCATTAAAGCCATTTAGATCATATAGACATGGTTTCTAATTATGTGGAAGTAAAGCATGCAGAATAGACCCTATAGGCATGTTATACCAGAGTAGAATAAACCCTATAGGCATGTTATCTACCCAATTTACCCACAATATACAATTGCCCACCCTTTTCACTAATCATCCCAATATTATTTACAAATTATTATAGGCCAAATGATTGAATTATAAAAGAAGTGCAGAAATAAGAAACTACAACCAAAGGAAGCCTGATCTTGACTTTCTCTCTGAGTTATGTAATGAACCACTTCAATGCTAATATTTCAAAGCCTTTCTCATAATTGAGTGTGTCAAAGTTCCATAAGGACCTCAAGGGATGTCGGGCAGTGCTCACACCTAGATTTTAATAACCAAACAAAGTCAGTGCAGTGTGGAAGAGCCTGCCCTTATGTGTCCAAGTTCAGTGGGAGATCAAGGGTCCCAAGGTAAGGCTCACACAAGAGGGGCATAACCTAGATTCTAAGAGTATAGTAGAAGTACATAACACATATTGAAAGAGATTTACTTAAAAATCTGGACTGATAGTCCATTTTGAAAGCAATTAGTGACAGAGGTGATTGAAATCAGTTTGTAGTAGTTAAACTCAAAACTATACAGAATCAGTAGTTATAAAAAAGGTTCAAGGGATTTTGGGATACATTATCTGTAAGCACATGATCCCAGTAGGGGTCTGGTTTGGTCATGCACAACAATAGTTGTTGATGGCATGACCATAAACCAACCAAAGGAACACAAACACATAGAGGGGATATGGGGGTTTGGGCTTCATAAGACAACAAGTACACAACAAGTGACTGACAAGGTATGTTTCAAAACACACATAGGGTAAACATAAATCTAGGGGGAAGGGAACACATTACAATATGCTAGTAAATGTAACTTGACTGCAAAACCATAAACAGGAGTAGACAAGAATACGAGAAATTGAAACAATTAAAGAAACATGTTGTTGTTGAGGCTTAAAAAAGAACTAGGACATACCATTAGAGAAGCAAAGTGCAGAAAGGAAGAGTAAGAAGGATTCCACAGTCTAGCCTTGGCTTTCAACCGGCTAGACAAAGTAGTAGTAATGAAAGAGAGAGTTTTTTTTAGTATAAGTGTGTATGTTTTGAACTCAGATTGTTTGTGTGTTTGAAAGAAGAGAGGGTAGGGTATTTATAGTTTTGAAAATGAGTGAAGAATAGGGTAACAAGTAAAGTTTTAACTCAAACTTGGAAATAACCACAATATGAATCAATTAACACAAGTACTCCCCTTTAATTAAGGGATTACTGCTCAGACGGATACTAACAGGGTTTATTAAGGAGAGAAATCAGTTTGAGACAAATTGATTCTTGCCTTATAAGGGGCAGTTAAAGTATGAAGTAAATAATTGAGTCTAAGTACAAAATATGCTTAGTTTTGGAACATGATTCGACAAGGTAAAACATCACAGCAATTAAAGGAGGGGAATCAATTAATTTTAAACAAAATGAGTAAAAATTAGTGTTTATAAGGGAACCATTTGCAATCATTCGCAACATTGAGGGAATCAGAATCAATCAAGGAAGAGTCATGATTCTAAACTTGACATATAAATAGAGTGAACAAAAATATCAGTCATACAAGGCCAAAAAACATTGGCAAAAGAAATAACTGGATACATAAAAACATGCGTCAATAACAAGAGTAGGCTAAGGCTCAGTAAATTCAAATAGCGAAGGCTCACACATAGAGCCCAAAATGAAGAAACAAGTCCAACAGGTAAAGATAGTCAGAAACAAGTAAAGGTCTCACAGTAACAAGTGAGCAAAAGCTTTTAAGAAATTAGGGTTTCAACAATAGTTGAGTTTAAAAGATGTTAAGAACTCAAAATCAAATAAGTCAAATGAAGACAAAGAACTTAATTTAACAAGTATACACTCAAATAAACAAGGATAGTTTCAGAAATTGGATAAGACCAAAAAAAGACCCAGGCTTTTAACACGATGAAACAGGTAGAAGAACAGCACAAGCAAATTGTTTTACACATAGTGAAATCATAAACGATACTGAAAATAGAAGGCAAGATCTTAAAAAAAAACTTTTAAGAAGCCCTAATCGTTGAAAAGGAAGAGTTGTTTTGAAAAGTCGGAAAATTTTAAAGGAAAACACTTGAGTGGTTCACACCATTCATAGATCTAAGAAAGATATGAAGAAAATTGAAAGATCTTAAAGGTAAGGGTTTTTGAGAACCCAGAGAAGGTGAGAAAGACCTTGAAAAGTTTTCGATCTAGCCAGAAAAGTCAAGTATCTGACTTGAACGACCATAGATGGGCGGAGAAAGGCCATGAATAGAAGTTGAGCAAGGACTGGACCAGATTTCTTGGAGATCTGTCCATGAAATCACATGAAGGGGCCAACAGAGGATGTAGAAGGTTGGTATACATCTCAAACGTCCATGGGAGACCATGGATTAGGTGGGGATTGAGGTGGATAATGGTGGAATTAGGTGGCGGTGGCTAGTGTTTATGTGTGGGTGCACAGATAATTTAGAGGAGAGTGATTCAAGGGCAGCGGGTGGTGAGAAATGAGTTTGGATAAGGGGTCGTTTGGTGGTTTAATTATGGTAGGTGAAGTGGTAGCCGTTGATCTAAATGATCAACGACCTGGATTAAACGGGTAGGGAGGGATCTTGGTTTGGGTCGGTTAAACATTGGGCTAGGGTCAGGTTTAATTGAAATAAGGCAGGGGAAATTGGGTTTGATTTGGGGTTAAATATAGGCTAAAAATTAAATACAAATGGGCTATTGTTTAAATAGCCAATTAACCCCTTTTAAATTATAAAAAATAGTAAGTAAATTTTTGAAAATAAATTGAAAGCACTAATATAATTCATAACATGTAAATAACAATTTAAAAATATAGGGCTTAATTTTGTGAATATAAAACACAATTAAATCTTAAAACTACTAATATTGCAATTATATGCAATTAGCTTTAAAAAATACTAAATAATATTGTAAAAATATGTAAAAATTACTTAGCCATATTTTGGCATAAATATGAAAATAAAATAGATGAATTCCCAAAAATAATAATTTTGAAGATAGTTATTAGGATTTTATGGATGAAAACGGGAAAAAAATCAGTTTAAAAACCTTTAAAATTTTTGGGACAAAATAATAAAATACTTGGACATACTTATGTACGTATATATATACTATTTTGAAAGTATTTTCAATATTGAAAATATATAGGAAAAAATTGGGTGTCAACAGCTGCCCCTATTTACCCGGGAAGGATGAAAGAGTTGTTGGGTAAAACATATAATGGCCAATTTTGACCGAGCAAAACGATTCAAAGAGGTTTAGGCCGCACCATGTCTTCCGAGCTACCTACATATCCCTGGTTTTACAGGAATCAAGCCGTATGTAGTTCAGGATATGTCAGCGGAGTATGCCGATAGATACTTTCCAAAAACGGACGCAATATCTAGGCTGGGTCAGTGGACGACTTACAGGAATGGTTAGGGTTGATATGACTGCGGGCATTGGAGCGGAATCGCTCCCGTCGGGATAGCTGTTGCTTGCCGGTTTACTTGTAATAAGCAATACAAGAATATATTGTGCATAAATTTAGACATGAGGAGAATTCCCGTTGCACAATGAATGCTGTCTTTGGACGGTTAGGATGACGTCTTTAGACCATGATGTCCTGGGCCATGAAGCATATAACAGATGATTTGCAGGCCATGAAATGATGTTCTCGGGCTATGAGGATGGTGCCTTTGAACCATGACGCCTTTGAATAATGATATGCAAAAGATTAAAAGAAATCCTCGGGCCATGGCATGGTGTTCTCGAGCTATGAAGATGGTACCTTCGAGCGATAACGCCTTTGGATGAGTTGTCGATATATCAGCCCATGAAGGATGCAGTAGCATGTGACGATCTTTCAACCGTGCAATGTGGCGATCTTTGAACCGTGCAATGTGGCGATCTTTCAGCCGTGTGATGTGGCGATCTTTCAGCCGTGCAATGTGGAAATCTTTCAACCATGTGATATGGTAATCTTTCATCCGTGCAATGTGTCAATCTCTCAGCCATGTGATGTGGCGATCTCTCAGTCGTGCGATGTGGTGATCTTTCAGCCGTGCGATGTGACCATCTTTCAGCCGTGCAATGTGGCGATCTTTTATCCGTGCAATGTAGATGGAGACATTGTTTAGTCTCGGAAGGCAGAATAGTAGCCTTATGCAAGTTGGAAGGCAGAATGGTAGCCTTATGCAATGCAGATGCAGATAGAGGCAGAGCTTAACCTCGGAAGGTAGAATAATAGCCTTAGAGAATGTATATAGAGATAGAGGCAGAGCTTAACCTCGGAAGGTAGAATAATAGCCTTAGAGAATGTATATAGAGATAGAGGCAGAGCTTAACCTCGGAAGGTAGAATAATAGCCTTAGAGAATGTATATAGAGATAGAGGCAGAGCTTAACCTCGGAAGGTAGAATAATAGCCTTAGAGAATGTATATAGAGATAGAGGCAGAGCTTAACCTCGGAAGGTAGAATAATAGCCTTAGAGAATGTATATAGAGATAGAGGCAGAGCTTAACCTCGGAAGGTAGAATAATAGCCTTAGAGAATGTATATAGAGATAGAGGCAGAGCTTAACCTCGGAAGGTAGAATAATAGCCTTAGAGAATGTATATAGAGATAGAGGCAGAGCTTAACCTCGGAAGGTAGAATAATAGCCTTAGAGAATGTATATAGAGATAGAGGCAGAGCTTAACCTCGGAAGGTAGAATAATAGCCTTAGAGAATGTATATAGAGATAGAGGCAGAGCTTAACCTCGGAAGGTAGAATAATAGCCTTAGAGAATGTATATAGAGATAGAGGCAGAGCTTAACCTCGGAAGGTAGAATAATAGCCTTAGAGAATGTATATAGAGATAGAGGCAGAGCTTAACCTCGGAAGGTAGAATAATAGCCTTAGAGAATGTATATAGAGATAGAGGCAGAGCTTAACCTCGGAAGGTAGAATAATAGCCTTAGAGAATGTATATAGAGATAGAGGCAGAGCTTAACCTCGGAAGGTAGAATAATAGCCTTAGAGAATGTATATAGAGATAGAGGCAGAGCTTAACCTCGGAAGGTAGAATAATAGCCTTAGAGAATGTATATAGAGATAGAGGCAGAGCTTAACCTCGGAAGGTAGAATAATAGCCTTAGAGAATGTATATAGAGATAGAGGCAGAGCTTAACCTCGGAAGGTAGAATAATAGCCTTAGAGAATGTATATAGAGATAGAGGCAGAGCTTAACCTCAGAAGGATGAATAGTAGCCTTATGCAATTTGGAAGGCAGAATGGTAGCCTTATGCAATGCAGATGCAGATAGAGGTAGAGCTTAACCTCGGAAGGTAGAATAGTAGCCTTAGAGAATGTATATAGAGATAGAGGTAGAGCTTAACCTCAGAAGGATGAATAGTAGCCTTATGCAATTTGGAAGGCAGAATGGTAGCCTTATGCAAGTTAGAAGGCAGAATAGTAGCCTTATGTAAGTTGGAAGGCATAATGGTAACCTTATTCAAGTTGGAAGGCAGAATAGTAGCCTTATGCATTGCAGATGCAGATTGAGGTAGAGTTTAACCTTGGAAGGTAGAATAGTAGCTTTATGCAAGTTGGAAGGCGGAATAGTAGCCTCATGAAATGCAGATGTAGATAGAGGTAGAACTTAACCTAAGATGGCAGAATAGTAGCCTTATGCAAGAAATAAGATAACAAATGATAGTAAAGTTTTCTTAGATAATAGCAGATTGCGGCATTGTGATTACTCGGAGCATTATAATGTACGGGGCACCACTGGTGTGCGGATAGAAAATATAGGAAAGTGTACCATTGAAGAGAGTCATATTCTTGAACAACATTTATTCCATGAGTGTGCAATATGTTTTAATGATTTCGCAATCCTTGTGCCTACATCCACAGAAAAATCCTGGGTTCTGTAAAGGGTAAATGATAGTTCGTATTCCCACTGGCTTTGCTTGACTCGTTCTTCTTTGATCTGGTGATACCGTCTACATCATTAGGGTGGCGTGTCTAAACAAAACAGTTTCGACAAACACACATGATTTTATAAAAGTGTGACATAAATGTGTAATTAAAATAGTTTTTAGATGAACCGACAACTATGATGTGGTTCGAGACATTACAACCTCTCTTGCTCCAAAATTTTGAGGGTCCTCCTCAAAATTCTGCCCCAGTTTGATGGGTTGATGCTTCTGACTGTTGCTCGTGCGGGGATCGGCTGAAATTACTTTGGAATTTTGAGGGTCCTCCTCAAATGTCTACCGAGTTTCCAATTTCAGGGGGAAGTGAAAATTTTATAGAATTGTGACCGAACCCATAGGGTTGCCTACGTATCCCTTCTTAAACGGGAATCATGTCAGGCATAGTTCAATTTACATCATATAAGGAAAGCATGAATATTACACATAGTAACGCTTGACTGCATCTGAATTAATCAGCTTTGGCCAGACTTCTCCATCCATTTCTACAAGTATGAGGGCTCCTCCTGTCAAAACCCGGTGAACTATGTATGGACCCTGCTAGTTGGGAGAGAATTTCCCTTTGGCTTCATCTTGATGTGGAAAAATTTTCTTTAACACCTGCTGCCCCGGTGTGAACTATCTTGGCTTGACTCTTTTGTTGAAGGCTCTGGACATTCTGTTTTGATAGAGTTGACCATGGAAAACCGCGTTTATTCTCTTTCCTTCTATAAGGGCTAGTTACTCATAATTACTCTTCACCCACTCTGCGTCGTCGAGCTCAACTTCCTGTATGATCATTAGGGAAGGAATTTCTACTTCAGCGAGAATGACGACATTTGTACCACAAACCAGTATATAGGGGGTTGCCCCGGTTGATGTGTTGACTATGATGCGATACCCCAGTAGAGCAAATGATAAGTTCTCGTGCCACTATTTATACTTCTCTATCATTTTCCTCAATATCTTCTTGATATTCTTATTGGCGGCTTCTACGGATCCATTCATTTGAGGCTTGTAGACTGTGGAATTTTTGTGTTTGATCTTGAAGGTTTCGCACATAGTTTTCAACAAATCGCTGTTGATATTGGAGTCATACTTTCTTAGTTACTACCTTGTAAGATGTTGGTTTGACCATTTGGTAAAATAGTCGATTGCTACGAGGATAAACCTGTGTCCGTTGGAATCGGCATGCTCGATTGGTCCAATAATGTCCATTCCCCAAGTGACGAATGGCCACGGTGAGCTTGTTGTGTTGAGCTTGCTTGGAGGTGCCTTTATCATGTCTGCATGTATCTGACAGCGATGGTATTTCTGGGCATACTTGATGCAGTCTGTTACCATAGTCATCCAAAAGTACCCAGCCCGAAGTATCTTCTTTGCTAAGACAAAACCGTTCATATGCGAACCTCAGGTCCCAGCATGAATTTCCTCTAGCAGCTTGGATGCTTCCTTTGAGTCAACATATCCAAATAATCACAAATATGGAGTCCTCCTATATAGGATTCCTCCGCTGTGAAACAAGTTGTTGGACAATCTTCGAAATGTGCATTTCTGAGTATGATTGGCAAGATTCGGGTACTCTCCTTTTGCCAAATAATCCTTAATCTCATTAAACCAAGGCTCTTTGTCTGCTTCCTCTTCAACACGGGTGCTGTAAGCTGGCTGATTATGAATTTTCACCAGAATGGGATCAATTACATTCTTATCGAGATGTTGTATCATAGATGATAGGGTAGCCAATACATCGACAAACTCATTTTGGAATGTGGGAACATGTTGGAATTTCGTCTTCGTGAACCTCTTTCTCCATTCCTGTACATGATGCAGATACATGAGTATCTTGGAGTTCTTGGTTGCACATTTTTCTCGTCCCTCATGTATAAGAAATTCTGAATCTCCAATCACTAGTCGCTCTTGCACGTACATGTCAATGGTTATTTTGAGCCCTAATTTGCAGGCTTCATACTCGGCCATATTGTTAGTGCAGGTGAACCTGAGTTTGGCAGACACTGGATAATCCTAACCGATTTTTGATACCAAGACTGCTCCTATGCCAACTTCTTTAAAGTTTGCTGCTCCATCGAAGAACATCCTCCAACCGTCATATGATTCTGCAATGTCTTCTCCTATGTTTGATACCTCTTCATCAGGAAAATATGTTTTCAAGGGTTTGTATTCTCCATCAATAGGGTTTTCATCAAGGTGGTCTGCTAGTGTCTGTCCCTTCACCGCTTTCTGAGTCACATAAACAATGTTGAACTCACTCAAAAGGATTTGCCACTTAGCTAGCTTGCCGCTGGGCATGGGTTTTTTAAAGATGTACTTCAAAGGATCCATCCTTGATATGAGTTACGTGGTATAGGCACAGAATTAATGTCTTAGGTTCTGGGCTACCCAAGACAAAGCACAACAAGTGCATTCTAATAGAGAATACCAGGCCTCGTACGGGGTGAACTTTTTGCTGAGATAATAAATGGCTTGTTACTTTCTCCCTGTTTCACTATGCTGCCACAAAACGCAGCCCAAAGCTCCATCTAACACTACAAGGTAGAGTAATAAGGGTCTACCTGGCTCGGGCAGAACTAAGACTGGTGGTGTTGATAGGTACTCCTTCATTCTGTCGAAGGCCTTTTGGCAGTCATCGGTCTATTTGGTAGAGGCGTCCTTCTTTAACATTTTAAATATTGGTTCAGATAACTGTAGACTGTGCTACGAATCGGCTAATGTAGTTTCTCCTACCCAGGACTCATCACATCTTTCTTGATCTTTGGTGATGGTAGTTCTTGAATGGCTTTGACCTTTGATAGGTCCAGCTCTATTCCTCGGCGGATCACCATAAACCCAAGCAAATTCCCAGCAGGAACCCCAAATGCACACTTTGTGGAGTTTAGTTTTAGGTTGTACCTCCGCAGTCTATTGAAAAACTTCCTCAGATCTTTTATGTGGTCAGTGGCCTTCTTGGATTTGATAATAACATCATCCACATATACCTCTATCTCCTTGTGTATCATATCATATAAAATGGTTTTCATGGCCCTTATGTAGGTCGTTTCTACAATCTTCAGGCCGAATGGCATCATCTTGTAACAATACACTCCCCACGGCGTAATGAAAGCCGTTTTCTTAGAATCTTCCTCATCCATCAAGATCTGATGGTAGCCATCGAAGCAATCTATGAATGACTATAGATCATGCTTGGTGCAATTGTCAATCAGGATGTGTATATTTAGCAAAAGGAAGTCGTCTTTGGGACTAGCCTGGTTGAGATCACGATTGTTGACACAGACTCAGACATTCCCATCCTTCCTTGGTACTGGAACAATGTTGGCTACCCATGTCGGGTACTCAACCACTCTAAGAACCTTATCTTGATCTTCTTGGTGACTTCTTCCTTGATTTTCAGACTTATATCATGTTTAAACGTTTTGAGCTTTCGCTTTGCCGGTTGACACTTTGGATCGGTTGGCAGTTTGTGAGCCACAATAGACGTACTCAGACCGGTAATGTCATCATACGACTAGAAGAATATGTTCTTATACACCTTTAGAAACTCTGTGTAGTCTTCCTTTTCCGATGGCGATAGGTGAATGTTGATTCGTGTTTCCTTGACATTTTCTGTGTCTCCCAGGTTAATAATTTCAGTTTCGTCCAGGTTGGACTTACATTTATTCTCAAAGTTCTCAACTTCTTTGACAAACTGATCAGGTATGTCATCTTCTTCTGAATCAATGTTCGTTTGCTTTGTACCATTGCATGTCATAGTCATTGGTTCATAAAAACAAATAATAGTAATGTTGTATTGGTAAAGTAAGGAGGAAAATTATAGAGATAAATATTAATTCATAGGAAAAATCAATCATGATTTTGATATATTGAATAATTGTTTCAAACATTGAAGATCTTATTGTGGAAATTGAAAAATTCCAAACGAAAATCATTTAGTAAATAAAAAGTGAATAATGCTTGTTTTATCCTTGCTACCCCAAGGCTCGTCGGGCTCTGATTGTCCAATTATTGAGATGTGCCCCTCTGCTTATAGCTTGTATGGAAGGACCTTTCTCCCCCCTTCTCCTTGATAATTACACAACAATCCATATCATTTTCCTCTACAAACAAGTTTTTCACTACCGCGAGTGCTTCTTCTTCATTTGTCCCATAGACGACGTCGGCCTGTTGGAAAGTCTGCTCCAGATGCGTTATTGGTTGCTATAATAGCTAGTAAGTACCGCGCCATGGTGGAGACAAATTATTGAACTCTTCCTAGGTGTATTCATATCCCAAACCGAAGGTAGTGCCATATTTCCTGAGTTTCATAGGTTTGGAGATCCCTTGGAGGTTCTTGCCGAGTCCTTTGCCAGGTTCGTACCCACTCAAATTCGATATACTCTCGATCTTTTTATCCTACCATTTGTCTTTGTCTACAACATTTACTCGCTCGATGCGGTGGTCGGTTTCTCTAACCACTTTTCTCCTTCCCCCGATTGCCGGAATGATCTGACGACTGTATATAGGATTGCTGCCATCATTGTGAATGATCACTTCCTGCTAATTCCATTCAAACTTTACGGCCTGATGCAACGTTGATGCTACGGCCCCATAAGCATGGATCCATGGTTGTCCTGGCAGCAAGTTGTAGGATGCTGGTACATCTATTACTTTAAAATCGACCTCGAACCAGGTTGGTCCCATCTGCGAACATAGGGTGATCTCACAAATGGTGGACCTTTGAGAACCATCAAAAGCTTTCACATTGATTGCTCCATCCTTTATCTCATGCATCCCTTTGCCCAACTTCTTGAGTGTTACCAGCGGACATATGTTAAGGCTGGAACCCCCATCGATCAGGATTCTGGTGATGAATAGTGTTCGTATTATATGGTGATGTGCAGTGCTTTGTTGTGACCTAGCCCTTCAAGTGGCAGCCCGTCCTCATAAAAGGTGATCTTATGGCTTTCCAGCACTTGTCCCACCATATTAGCCATTTCCCCACCAGTGATGTTACTTGGTACATAGTCTTCACTCAGAACCTTCAACAGAGCATTCTTGTGTGTTTTGAAATTTCGCAGCAATTATAGGATGTATATTTGTGCTGGAATCTTGTTTAAGTGGTCGATGAACGAATACTCCTTGTCCTGTATTTTCCTCCAACGGTCATCCGGACCTGTCTTGATAAGGGGTGGCCGATTGGAGGCCTGATTGCTTGATTCATCTAGGTGTTTCTGGGTATAGAGTCTACCAGTCCTTGTCATACCATGGGCTACGATAGTCTCTTCAATTCTGATCTTACCATTCCTTCTTGCCTCGGTTGTATAATCCCAAGGTACGACCTTTGTGTAGAATGGTGACATAGTGGACATCACCTTTGGGATCGTTGCGGCTACCTTTACTTCGAATGGAATATGTTCTTTGGGTGGCAAGATTGCAACCTCAAATGGTGCTGGTGCCTTTGCTGATGGAGCTTCTTCAAACTCAAGAGGTATAGACACATCTACCTCAGTGTCCTGAGACGGTTTAATTTGGACTATGATTGTATTGAGAGTAACTTCTGATTTTTTTGGGTGATCACCTTCTGCGATCAATTCGATGGTTCCTTTAGGATCCCAATCATTCTCTACTTCAATCATGTGAATACCCCCACCCTCATGGTCCGTCATAGGGTTGTTTTGGATGTTTGGAGTGGCTTCCTTTGCTACAATGACTTTGTTATCAATCAAAGACTGTATCTTGTCTTTTAAGGAGCATCATTCATCGATGGTATGTCCTTTCATGACGGAGTGGTACAAAAAATACTTGTTTGGGTTAACCCACTGGGAAGGGTTCTCAGGGGTTGTAACCGAGATGGGGGTGACATAACCAGCGGCTTTGAGTCTCTCATATAGTTGGTCGAGGGGCTCAGCGATGGCTGTATATTATTTTGGAGGCCTTCGATCAAAATTAGGTCAGGGCCTAGGGAAATTTTGGCATGTAGGGGGTGATTGATAATGAGATGGTTGGGCATTGTAAGTTTTGTAGACATGAACGGGTTTGGAGTAACAAGTTGAGGTAGGTTTATATGTAGGAGGTGGAGATGACTGATAAGTTGGTGGTGGAGCTTGAAGGGAGGTTTCTTGGTAATTTGGGGTTGGTTGGTATGTGAGTGGAGGTATTGGGTAAGTTTAGTCTTTGAGGGGAGACTTGGTCCTTTATGGAACAATCACGGCCCCTACGTCCCTCTTCTTAGACACACCGCCAAACTGCAATGTCTTATTTGCAGCTTGCAAGGCCTCGAAGTTTGTAAACATATTGCGCTTAATACCTTCTTCAATTCGTTCCCCCAGATTGATAATGTCCGAAAACTTATGGTTCTCAATCACTATCAAGCCTTCATAGTATTGCGGGTCTTGAGCCCTGACAAAGAACTTGTTCATTTGTTCTTCTTCTAAGGCGGGTCTAACCTTAGCACCTTTGGACCTCCAGCGAATAGCATACTCGCGAAATGTTTCTATGGGCTTCTTCTTTAGATTCTTGATATAGAACACGTCAAGCTCATTCTCTGTATTAAACCTGAACCTGTCCATAAAGTCAGATGTCATAACTACCCAGGTCGACCACTTTTTGGGATCTTTGCTGATGTGCCAAGATAACGCATCTCCTTTCAGACTCCTCATGAACAACTTTATGCGGATCCTTTCATCTTTTCCTACTCCGACCAACTTATCTCAGTATGTCCTTAGATGGACCCTTGGATCCATGTACCATCAAATATTTTGAACTTAGGAGTTTTATACCCCTCTGGCAGTTCGACATCAGGTTGTATGCAGAGGTCCTCATACTTCAACCCTTCGATCCCTTTGCTTCCTTTGATGCCTTGGATTCGACTAGTTAGTTTCTTAAGTTCCTCAGCCAAGTTTATGATGGGTAGGTCCTTTTCATCAGACTCAGGTGTGCAAGATATAGGTTGGTTGGAGAGTGGCATGTTTTCCACGTAGATGGGATTGTTATGGTGGTCTGGCATATGGTCATGGAAATGGTCACTTCGGGAGTTTTGGGGTTCTGGCATGAGTAGTTGAGTGTTGTTTGGAGTATGGCAAGTGTTACAATAGTTCTTTATTGGAGCAGTGGAATAATTAGCTTGTTTTTAAGAGGCGTGGGGTTTTGAACATTGGGGAAGTTGGTGTCTGGGGTGCTGAGGGAGAATGATAGGTTGGCCACATTCCGAACCTGATCAAGCTCTTCCTGAAACTTCAGCAATTTCTGCTCAAGTTGTAAGACATTTTCATTGGGAACCTGAATAGCATGGACATCAGTGGCCTCTGCTGCTGTGTTCTCTTTTCTGATGTTGTGCAAATCTTCCATCATTCTTTTGTTCTTGTTCTTAGCAGGACTAAGAGGAGGAGTGGGTGGAGGGCCCCTAGATCTTATGGAATAAGATGATGTTGCCAGATTGCACGAATTAACCTTTGGGGAGGGGAAATACAAAACAAAAACAAAGCAAAAAGGTAACTAAATTATTGAGGATCATAAAAAATATTCCAATATTTAAACACATAGTGCGAGAATGTAGTGCGTGTCATAATTTAGAACCTCGTTGTGCCCGAGGTAGGCCTAGTGACAAGTTGATTTGGAGAACTTGGAATGCTAAATGACTCATTTCAATGATAAAGATAAGACGAATCCCAAATCAACATTAAATAAATAGGGAATAAAAGTTACTAATGGCCATTGGAATTGTTACATTTTAAAGAGAAAAAGATAAACTCCTATCTACTTGGTCCCAGAAGGAACTTCCCCAGATTCGGTATCCTTGGCTCCATCAAATAGCTTCCCCAACTCGCGTAGTCCTAGCAACAGGTACGCTCTAGCTAGATATCCACTTTCAGTCCCTTTAGCCTCTTGATAATCTTCAACCCTTCTAAAAAACTTTCTTTCCAGTTCCACTATGTCTCACTCCAAGTATCCGAGCATTTTGTTGACGTTGGTGGCCATGTCTTTCCATTCCTCAATCTATTTCTAGTTGGACTCTTGTATTTTCCAGTGTTCGCTCTCGCATTCACGGATCCTTTTGCGCAACTAGTTGTACTGACTTGTGCATCGGTCTTTTCATCTATAATCATGTGGCCTCGAACAAACCCTGGCTGGCCCAAATCATCATGATTGTCTTCTAACCAACCTAAATAGAAAGGAGTACAATCGTCATGATATCTGTCAAGATTTATGGTGTCTCTCCCCATTATGTTCTTTTAATGACACATGTGTTGGGCTTGGCACTTGTAGGGACTATCATCGCCTTGAAAGTCGGCTAGAAAGTGGCTCATCGTGTCTACCCTGGGTATGACTTGCTTCCTACCAGCTTGCCTCATAACTGGTAGAGGGACGTAACGTAGGTTCCCCTGAGACCAATTAAGATCAAGAAAGGTGCATCTTTGGATCGAGCGATGAACTCCTCTGTGTGAAACCATTCGAACGTCCACTAAACTTGTTCTTCGTTCAGATTATCAAATAGCTCAACCCAACCTTTAGCATTCTCGAGCTGAGCAAACTTGTCGGGGATGTAATTCATTCGCTTTGGATGGTGGAAAGCAATGTGGTCATCCCAGTCCTTTCACTAAATTTCTTGTCAATATCCACCCTTTTCGAGATGCTCAATGAGCCAAAGTTGATGTAGCAGATTGCAGCGTTCGAAGTGTTTTTCTCCTTGTTGACACTCCTCTAAGGCTCGGTATATGTCAGAAACAATTATGGGTAAAATGTTGAATGCCTGTCCACCAATCCCCTCCATTAGGATTTTGGTTACCATAGCCAGCCTAGTATGAATTCTACCTTTCTTCATCAGAAATACTATCAGACCGAGGAAGCAAAATATGAAGACAAAAACCCTTTGTTGCGATCAAAACACTCACGCAAGTGTACACGATCGACAAGTAATATAGTAGTAAGTAAAGTATCGTTCCCACGAGGAATTATGATCAACTTCTCAACTAATTTAGACTCAAACAATTATCAATTCAAGCTAAATTGTCAAAAAATATATATAGAACCAATTTTGGAAATTACTTAATAATTAAACAATAATTCAACACAAAATTACTATAACAATTACACAATATGTTTGTAACAATTTGAACAAATATATTCCAGGGTCATGGACTTGCTAGAGATCATGCTACTATCTTAGCTTAAGATTGATTTATTGAATTATCCGGGTTATTGATTATAGGGTTAATAATACTCATAAGAATCTGTCGAGTTCTTATACATCTATTCAAGTTAACTTAATACCTATATGTCTATGGTATTAATATTAGCAAGAATGCATTTACAACTCCTATTCTTCAACCAAATAAGACAATTAAGTATATGTTTATCTTAATTGCGAATTCTTTACCCGATGCCCGGGATTCAAAACTTGCTCTATTTGATTCTATTTGAAATCAAGAATTTCCTTTGTCAAGTTTAATTCAAGATTCGTAAATAATATTTCACTGTTAGTTACACAGTAAAATAATTAAGAGCAGAATCAAATAAAAAACCCAGAACGATAAATTCAAGATCTTCAATCTAAGCTTCAAACAACAAGATCATCTAACATCCATGACCCCAGAATACTTGGATTTTTAGCTACTCATATTCATACAAATATCAACAATAAAAGTTTTAAACATAATATAAACAAAGAACTAGAAGAAAGTTTAGAAGAACTCTTTGAATCCTTGCTCCAAGATGTTGTTCTTCTTCTCTTCTCCTAGCTCCAAGATGAAGCTCCTCCTTCTTCTATGGTTTTTTCTCCCTAAAAATCTGATCTCAAATATGATCTCCAATCTAATAATGGAGGTTTACTTTATGTAAGTTGAGTGGATCCCCTCAGATTTCCCATTTTACCCCTCAAAAATTCACTACCCGGACAGAAACGCGCGAAGTATCGCGCGAACTATGAACTTCGCGTGTTTCTTTGTGCGATCAAGGCAGAAAGTTTTTCAAAATGCGCGAAGAAATGCGCAAAGTTTCGCGCGAACTTTATACTTTGCTGGTTTGGGAATTCGATAAAATGCAGAACATAAAAGTTTTAGCCCTTTGAAATAGCTTTCCATCAATATATTATGGAGCCCAAACGCAGTTATGAGCAAGAAGTTATGGGCATTTTACTACACAATGTATCGTATGCCTGCTCAACTCATTGTTTTGTTCTCCGGACTTGCGTTGTGACCCCCGAACACGATTCCAACTTGATTTATTTATCTTTTACTCACACTTCAAAGCCTCAAATTAATTAAAATCATTCCAAATATAATTCATAGGTCGGATCGCTTCCTGCAAGACATAAAGCATGAATTTAGTACAATTCATAATCATTTAAGCTCAAATCATTGTGAAAAGCAACACTTATAGTGTTGTTACAATAACTAAAACATGAGTTTTTAGCCTATGATCAACACCCCACACTTAAACCATTGCTCGTCCTCGAGCAATTAACATACACTTCACATAGGGATGATCTTTTTAACAAACAATTTCTTGTAATAACACATGTTGACACTTAGGTACCAATTCATAATAATTCAACCTCAAGACATGACTCACAAGTGCCACGCATTTTTACAATTTTCTTACTTACTCTAACACAAGGGTCAAAACTTTTCCTTGCTTTTACAAATCATGTGCCCTCCCACAAATAATATAGACTAGTTCCTCTGAAAATAATAATCAAGAATAATATTTAGGAACTCATAGGAAGAATTAACTCACTCGCAGAATTGAAATTCATGTGCAACAGATGACATACCATATGCTTGCCCCTAGTGTAATACTCTACTAATTGAGCTTATTCAGTCAAGGATCAAGTAGGACTTTAATTGGTTGTAATGTAGGCTAGGAAAAAGGGTGTGAAAAATATAGAATGTACTACACCTCTTTGAACACTTCCGTACATACAACATATTTCATATTTTCAGCATCACTCCTGTGTTAAACCATCTCCAACCTTTTTGAGATTTTTACATACTAACAACAAATTCCATTCTCTTCAAGCACCTTAGGTTAGGGAATGTGACTACTGAAAATTCATCCCCTATATATACACACACGAATTATTCTTCACTCTTTTTCTTCTTTTTTTTTCTTCTTTTTTTTATATTAAACCAACAAATCTCTTCTCAGCTGCTTTAACATTAAAACAACATTAAGTGATCATGAGAGATAGAGGTGCAAACAACTATTATATTACATAAATTGGTAAGGTTTATAACGTGGGTGCCAAAGAAATAGGATTAACGGCTCAAAAGGTTTGACTAGGATATATACAATTAGGTGGAATTAATTATCAAACTGGTTCAACAAAGAAATGCCTATATCATCTCCTAAACTGAATAATGCTACTATTTCGCTTTGCAAAACACTTGGGGGCAAGTTCTAGACATCAACTATTATACACAGAATATTTCAGCAATCCTTACTCACACATTGGCACACAATTCACTCAAACTTGGATCTTTCTCGACTCTCTAGTCAAAGCAATTAAGCATAGTCGTAATTATACAATTTAAGACACTTATTTTAGAATCAAGAACTGAGGTTGAACATCATAAATAAGGCATATATCATTTCTAAAGTATGTGCATTTGAGGAGACTCACTCTGTAAATTAGGAACTTTTTATTCATGCGAAATAAAAATTACACTACACCTGGTTCAAATACACCCTTGAAAAAGAACCGCGGCACAAAGAAAAACCAAGGGGAAATTATTAAATTAACTGGAATAATAATAAAAAAATACTTTGAATTTTTTGTTTTTTTTTAAATTTCGATATTCGATCTAAAAAATCATCTTACTATCTATTAAAACTATAATCTAACAAAACAAAATAAAAGCAACATTAACAAACTAAACAAAATCAAACAATTAAAATACGAAAAATATAAAAATAAGTACATTACAATAGGGGCAAACCACCCCACACTTAAAAAAAATGCGTTGTCCCTAATGCGTAAGAAAATCAAAATAGATCAGAAAAGATACTCTCTCGGGCCATTGGCCTAAGCATCTTCATCTTCACATCCTCATCCTCGTCAGCTACTAGATGCAACCTCAGATGGGTCAGTGTTTGATCTTACTTGGGAGCCGAGACATTATACCTACACAACATGATATATTAGCTAAAAGCACAAAGATCATTTCAAGAGCAAGTAGAGTAAATATCCCACACTTATGTTATTGTCATGTTGACACTTAGCATATATAACAGGGATTCAGACTACCCTATTCTTCAATTAGAATTATATAATGTTTATCGGCCTACCCAACGTTAGAGATAATTACTACATTTGTACATAAACTAAATAAATACAAACTAAGCTAAAAATATAAACAATAAACATAAAAAGAAATTAGTCTATTTTACAAAATTCAAAATTATTATACAAAATATACTACATAGGCATATATACAAATCCTATATACATAATATACAATGTGAACCACCTTTTTTTTTTTTTTGCTTCCACCTTGAACTTATGAATTGTACCCCTAACAAGGCATCAAGTATGTCGCTATGCTCCTTTGGTGGGGCTACAAAGATAACGAGGCCAAGTAATAAATATTTCACTTGGCACTTCTCGGCTTTTGGATGAGGAATGTAATTTTTGCTTTTTGGCACAACAAATTCAAGAATATAGGAACTTTCATCCTCACTCTTTGACTTCCCCATAGGCTTAGATGGCTCGATTACTATCTTACTATCTAAACACAATGTGAAAAATGATTGGAATGAGGTCTAATGCGCCATAACTCATGAGTTTTACTACTATTTACATCCTTTTGTATACACACACTTAATTTTCCTAAAGTAATGTTATCTACTCCCTCGCATGACTCTAGAGAACTCTTCTTAACATGGACATCCTCAAGAAAAATATGATTTAATGATTGGTATTCTCGTTTTAGCTCCTCTATTTGGTCTAGAAGATTTTTTCCAGCTTCATACAACTCATCATTAAATTGTTGGGCGTTATATGCATCAACCTTTGCACTCAAATCTGAATCCAAGTTATGCACAACCAAGCTAAAATTATCACTTTTTTGTGCAAGCTCACCTCTCTCCTTAGACCAATCTTTCATCACCGTTGTTAGTAAACAACGTCGTTCCGCAGAATCCACTAGTCGAGAATATCCGTCCCAATACCAACCTTTACTCCCATATTCAAATTCAGATCTCCAAGAGGCGAGGCCATGACTAGCCCAAAAATACGGGCCAAAAAAATCTTCCGTCAACCAAGCGTCTTCATCATTAACCTTACCTCCGTATATTTCATCCCCAGATGTCATCCTGAGAGAACTAGAAACATACTAAGAGAAAAATCAAATAGTTATAAAAATAACATATTTAAAAAAAGAAAAGAAAATAAACTTGTAAAGATAATAATAAAAGTCTAACTCAGAAGAATAGATAATTTCTAACTCCCCGGCAACGGCGCCAAAAACTTGTTGCGACCAACACGCTCACGCAAGTGTATGCGATCGACAAGTAATATAGTAGTAAGTAAAGTATCGTTCCCACGAAGAATTGTGATCAACTTCTCAACTGATTTAGACTCAAACAATTATCAATTCAAGCTAAATTGTCACAAAATATATATAAAACCAATTTACAAATTACNAGGTCATGGACTTGCTAGAGATCATGCTACTATCTTAGCTTAAGATTCATTTATTGAGTTATCCGGGTTATTGATTATAGGTTTAATAATACTCATAAGAATCTGTCGAGTTCTTATGCATCTATTCAAGTTAACTTAATACCTATATGTCTATGGTATTAATATTAGCAAGAATGCATTTACAACTCCTATTCTTCAACCAAACAAGGCAATTAAGTATATGTCTATCTTAATTGCGAATTCTTCACCCGATGCCCATGATTCAAAACTTGCTCTATTTGATTCTATTTGCAATCAAGAATTTCCTTTGTCAAGTTTAATTCAAGATTCGTAAGTAGTATTTCACTGTTAGCTACACAGTAAAATAATTAAGAGCAGAATCAAATAAACAACCCATAACGATTAATTCAAGATCTTCAATCTAAGCTTCAAACAACAAGTTCATCTAACATCCATGACCCCAGAATACTTGGGTTTTTAGCTACTCATATTCATACAAATATCAACAATAAAAGTCTGAAACACAATATAAACAAAGAACTAAAAGAAAGTTTAGAAGAACTCTTTGAATCCTTGCTCCAAGATGTTGTTCTTCTTCTCTTCTCCTAGCTCCAAGATGAAGCTCCTCCTTCTTCTATGGCTTTTTCTCCATAAAAATCTGATCTCAAATCTGATCTCAAATCTGATCTCCAATCTAATAATGGAGGTTTACTTTATGTAAGTTGAGTGGATCCCCTCGGATTTCCCATTTTACCCCTCAAAAATTCACTTCCCGGATAGAAACGCGTGAAGTATCGCGCGAACTATGAACTTCGCGTATTTCTTCGCGCGATCAAGGCAGAAAGTTTTCCAAAACGCGCGAAGAAACGCGCGAAGTTTCGAGCGAACTTTATACTTAGAGAGTTTGGGAATTAGGTAAAATGCAGAACATGAAAGTTGTATCCCTTTTAAATAGCTTTCCATCAATGTATTATGGAGCCCAAACGGAGTTATGAGCAAGCAGTTATGGGCATTTTACTAGACAATGTGTCGTATGCCTGCTCAACTCATTGTTTTGTTCTCCGAACTTGCGTTGTGACCACCGAACACGATTCCAACTTGATTTATTTAGCTTTTACTCAGACTTCAAAGCCTCAAATTAATCAAAATCATCCCAAATATAATTCATAAGTCGGATCGCTTCCAGCAAGACATAAAGAATGAATTTAGTACAATTCATAATCATTTAAGCTCAAATCATCATAAAAAAATCTATACTTATAGTGTTGTTACAATAACTAAAACATGATTTTTTAGCCTATGATCACCCTTCGATGGACGTGTCCCAATGATGTGATGGCAAACTCACTAGAGTAGGTACGGTAAGATTTGTTGTGACCGTACCTTTCATACAAGTAGTTAAAAGGGACGTATGATTCATTCAGGCATGTTAATTCTGGACTCCTCTTCAAACCCATCATTTTAAGGAAGCCACTGCCTTTGCGATTCTCAGGCATTCACAAACCCAGAGTATCCCACACTAGACCAGCCTGCCCTCCTATCTCCTCCAGCAATGGTGTCATTTCAATGCCCCCAAAGTGGTACATGGACCTTTCACAATCCCAAAACAATGTGGCAGCTTCTATGATCATGTTATTAGGTTGGATATCCAGGAGGGATGGTAGATTTCCCAGATACTTTCAGACGAGATTTTGGTCACTAGAGTGCAAATCATTCCACCAACTTAGCAATCTTGGGTGGATGTTGGTGACCATGCCGAATCTGGGGACTTTGTGCCTCATATTTCTGCAAGGCAAATAAGGTTAGGCCCTTACCCCTACTAGACTCAACTATTTAATATCAACGATTAGCATGAAGCATCTAGTTCTCCAAATAAATACACAGAACGTGATGACGTCCGTTTGGGTTTAAGGAAACCCAATGGACTTTTGGACAAGGCTATCTTAAAGGATCATTATGTGGACAACATAACTGATTTGGCTAGGTTTGAAAATGATGCATGCACAATTTGAACATAGTAAGGTTTATGTAGGGTTTTAGACTGGTGCCCTTGAGGGGACAACTCAAGGTGGAAGGCTTGGAATTGTCGACTGCACCGCTGATCGACTAGTTTTACCGCAATATGCCTTTGAAAATTTAAGGGGTAATGATGTAGGAAGAGCGCAACCACTCATTATAAGCGTTGCTATAGTATTTGTTTTGGCACGAGTGGAGTATGATGTTGAGTATGATAATTCAATAATTAAAACATGTTGAAATGTATTTACACATTTAATAAAGCGATAAATACATCAGTTTCACAATTTAAAGTAATAAAGGAAAGAAAACAAGGAATATATGTTAGTTTTGCTTCTAAAGAAGAAATTAAATGCTTAAAGGAATTAAACAAGTAATTGCACATAGGGAGAACTACAAATTCACAATAACAATCATAAATGGCAAATGCCTACAAGGTCCCAGCCGAGTCGACATGCTGTTGCGCCCCCGTTTTCTCAAGAAATTGGGTTTATTACATTTGGTTGGGACAACTCTTTCCTTTTGGGAAAGGGGTTTTGCAATTTTGACGAGTCGCCACCTAACGATTTTAATGTGTGTTAGGGCACCTATGGGGTTCAACTACAACTACGTTTGATAACCAGAGATAGGGTAAGGGCTTGAAATTATCCCAAGGGGAAGGTGTTAGGTACCCCTCAGGATCCACTAGTGTGGTTTCCGGCTTGTCTGCTGGTTGTAGGAGTTGATAATTAAACAGAGGCAGTTCTAGTGTTTATTATTACATAAGGCTTGACTAGGCGTAATAGTGATGTCCTATGAGCATGATATCTATATTGATTGAGAACTGCAATGGATCAATGATTAATTTTAAACAGACAACTTGAGATCCAATTGGCATGCTTTCTAATGGTATTAAGTTGAGGCAGTGTTTGAAAACATTATTAAAGAAGCGACAGATTAATTAACCAATCCAATTGAGAGTACATAACGTGAACTAAACGACTTATCCAACGGGATTGGTTTTAAATTCTATAGGCATGATTTCTTTTACATAAAAGGGCCAAAAATATCCCTATCATTTTCTAAATGGTTTATAAATACCCTCCGTCCATCTATCCATCCAAAAAAATACACGAAGTTAATTCTATTAACAAAAATACCCCCGCGACTAACGACGGAACTGATGAAGTGTGTTTTTTGAACGGATAGATGGACGGAGGGTATTTATAAACCATTTAGTAAACGATAGGGATGGGTCATTCATTTAATGATGTGGCAGTTTTTAATTGGGCCACGTGGCAATCTTTTACTAGAACAAAAAATGGATATTATTTCAACCCATTTACCTAATCCGACACATTTACAAAAATAGGTAGTATCTATCATACCCAGTCCCACTCATCTGATCTCCCCCTTTCTTCTTCTCCAATTGGGACACTGCATACACACAATAACAAATTAATTAAAGTATAGATAAAACCCAAAACCAAATAACCCGAAATTTAAACTAGATTCTGAAATATCTCCAATCAAACTCAGGATAAGTATTGAAACTCTTAAATTATAAATCAACAGATACATTTGGGTTGTTAAGTAAGAAGACAAGGATTAAAACAAACCAAAAATCTGAAACAAAAAAATTGAGTCCAACTGCTAATATTGTCCAAATATATCAATCAAATCTAGGAGAAATATTGAAACTTTGAAAGGGACAAGTAAAGGAAATCTTTGGATTGTTCATAAGAAGACAAACGAGCCACGAAATAACAGAGAAAAAACATCTACATATAACTGATCCAAGGACACAAGAAAATTGAAACCAACGTGCTGAAAAGCTTGAAATTATCACATTCTAGGATAAAGATTGAATCTATATAAGGTAAAAAAAAGTAAAGGGTTACATTCTAAAAATTCTTTGTGAGATGAGAGTGGATGTGCTGGGTGATAAGAAAAAAGAGGGGGAAAAAACAAAAGAAAAAGAAAGAAAATAATTATGCAGGTCAAATAAATAGGGTCGGACCAGATAATTAATTGGGTTGAAATAATATCCTTTTTTCCAAAGATTGCCATGTGACCCATCCCTATTGTTTGCTAAATGGTTTATAAATACCCTCCGTCCATCTATCTGTTAAAAAAAGCACACTCCATCAGTTTTGCCGTTAGTCGCGGGGGTATTTTTATTAATAGAATTAACTTCGTGTGTTTTTTTGGACGGATAGATGGATGGAAGGTATTTATAAACCATTTAGCAAACGATAAAGATAGTTTTGACCCTTTTTCGTATCTATTATAGCTATTTACATCTTATAGGCATGGTATCTAAATATTAAAAGCTGACTTTGGACTTATAGTCATGATTTGTAAGGGAAACGAGTCTAGATACATGCTGTATTAAAAATTGAACTTCAATTATTTCACATCCTATGGGCAAGATATCTAATTACAAAGATGATTTTTAACACTATAGGCATGTTATCTATCATTAAAGCCATTTAGATCATATAGACATGGTTTCTAATTGTGTGGAAGTAAAGCATGCAGAATTTATTTTAAACCAGAGCAGATCCTATAGGCATGTTATCTAATAGACAATATTTGAAGCAAAATAGACCCTATAGGCATGTTATCTATCCAATTTACCCACAATATACAACTCCCCACCCTTTCCACTAATCACCCTTATATTGTTTGCAAATTATTATAGGCCAAATGATTGAAATATAAAAGAAGTGCAGAAATAAGAAATTACAATCAAAGGAAGCCTGATCTTGACTTCCTCTCCGAGTTATGTAACGAACCACGTCAATGCCTGTCACGCCCCAAATCGAGGGACATGACTGGTGCCCGACCGAGTAGCCCCAATCAAGCGTACTTGGGTGCCTTTCCTAACCCACGTGTTACCCCTGTGTTTTTCATTTCTTATTAACCAAAAGATTAACCATTTCATAATTGAAATCACTCTTTTTCGAAACATACACAACATGCTTAATTTCTTTAACAAGTTTACAACTTACAATGCCCGGCATATAATTACATTAGTCCATAACCCATATTTACTGTCTACGGAGCCTCTAAGATATGATAGGATAATAAGTACTTGCCGGTAACAAGGCTCCGGGTATACCTTACACAAAACCAAAGTAAGACTCCGAAAATAGAAGCGGCATGAGCCACGCAGGGCCCCGAGAGGAAAGGGGCTCACCAAAACAGCCAGTGGAGGATGAAGGAGTGCTACTGCCGATGAACTGAAGTACCTATAATCATAACACGAATGTAGCACCCCCGGCAAAAGGGACGTCAGTACACTAGAATTGTACTGGTATGTATAGACAAGATTTGGCCCAAGTAAACTCAAGCCATAGACAAGTAAGTCACAGCAATTGAAACGACAAACAAATACATAAAGAAATCACAAGTCAAGCCAAACAAGTTCTCAACACTTAACTTTGTTTCAAGTAGTCCTCAAACCATATACAAGTAGAAAACAACAATAGAAGCAACAAACAAACACACATGGAAGGCACAATCAAGCCAAACAAAGGAACAATCAGTGCCCCACAGGTTACAAACTCTCCTACTGTCTCCTTTCACAATGCCTCATCAATGATTTCACAATTGGTACACATATCGATTTCAATGGCGATTACGATCACTTTCCACCCTTATTACCTCGTCCACCCTTATCACCCCAACCCATAATATATCAATTTCTGTTGCGGCGTGCAACCCGATCGCACCGTACAGTTTCAATTCACAATAATCAAAACAACAACAAAGCACAATTCACAAAGATCACAACAACGACAATAAGCAATTTACAAAGATCACAACAACATTTCCTTAAGGAGTAACAACAATGATTCACAAGTGTTCCCATTTTCGTCAATACTATTTTCTGTCGAATTTCACAATTCACAAGTGTTTCCGTAGCCAATAGTACAATTCCACTCTATTCCACAATTCATAAGCAATTCAAGTTGTTACAATAATTATCCACCAGGAGCCAATATGTTATTACCACCGTTATTCCAATTTCATCATTTACGATTTCCCTTTTTATCAATTGTTTCCCAACTCTTACCACATAATATTTAACCAAACCAATCAACACCCAACAAACCAATCACAAGAGTTTCACAAGCAATTCACATAGCTATCACATACCATTTATTCGTACACCAAAACAGGCCGATTTCACAAAGATCAAAGTTAGCCATACATACCTGGAGTCGAATTTTCCTTTTTCTTTTATCTTTTACTTCCAATTTACCCAACAATCTAGCAGCGTCAATCTAGGTCACAAGTTATATATAGATATCTTAGAACTGAAATTCACAATTTCTATCCGAGCTTATTTGAGTTATCGAGCACCGCCCCTTACTTCTACCCGTTTCCATTTCACTAAATTTTAGGTATAAAGAACATGCATGAGTGTTTTGACTTCCATTTTCAACAATTAATGCATAAAAATCCCCCTTTTTATTAAAATCTGAAAATCAAGGAAAAAGGGGTTAGGGATTTTACCTTTAGAAATGGAGATGAAGACACTTGCTTTAGAATTTTCCAGACCAAGCCATTAGAAGAACAATCTTTGAAGAAGATAGGTTTTTCTCTCAAGAATCTCTCCTCCCTTTCTCTTATTTTGTACAGAAAATGTGTAAAAAGGAGGGGTTAGGGCGTTATATAAAAAAAAAGGTCGGGTTATAAAATTATAAAATTGGAGCCCCGCGTCAATTATGCGGTCAAATCTGCGATCGCAGAGTAAACATGCGGTCCGCATATTGGACCGCAGAATTGCTCCTAAAAACTAAATGTTCTAACATGGTCTGCGGCAAGAATGCGGTCCGCATTCATGTTCTGTGGTCGCATAATGCGCCGCAGAATTGACCCCCTAAAATCCCTGAGGAATTTATGCGATGGTTATGCGGTCCGCATTTTGATTTTGCAAACGCATATTGGATCGCATTTTGACTTTAATTTTTTACAAATCTTCTGTTACACTCTGCGGTAGGAATGTTGTCCGCATAGCTGATCTGCGACCGCATTCTGGACCGCAGAAATGACAATTTCTGGAAAATTGATTCTTTTGATTTTTAAAGCTTAGATCACTACAAAAGGTCCGAACTTCCTAAAACAATATTCAGAGTCGACACCACGAGGTACTAAGTTTTGAGACCAAAAATTATTTATGGGACCTTACATTCTCCCCCACTTTAAATCATTCGTCCTCGAATGAGGATTTTGAAAATCAGTTGGTTTTTGAAAGACATGATATGAAGACTCTCAAAATTATCACTAACTCCCATATTCTTGAAAATTTTTGCCAGAGTTTCCTTTGTAATATGGACATATCCACCTGTCAGAGAGCCCCCGAAACATATTCCCAAGTACCAACACACAATCACAACTAACGCTACAGCTTGTACACAATCCATTATCTCAACAACTGCACATATTCTATCACTTGTTACATTTTGCACATAAACTAGCCACTTCAATGAGTCCCTACCTTATTTAACCATTTCAACATACCATACGCATATAAACAAACATTTATCAATCTATACTACCATTAGTTGTTTACCAAACACATGATTCTTTATAAATCTTTTCATTAATGAAATGAAGGTTCAAGTGACCTAAAGTAATCACAACACGTACAACTTTTGCACAATTAGAGAAACTTCACTAGCATTAGGAAGAAAACAATTCGGACACAATGATAGTTGTTTCAGAGATAGAAAGGTCACCTAAATTTCTTCCAAGCTTGATCAAGCAAATGGGGATATTTCTCTTTCATTTCTTTTTCTGCTTCCCACGTGGCTTCCTCAACTTGTTGACTTCGCCATAACACTTTAACAGAGGCAACTTCCTTATTTCTCAACTTACGGACTTGCCTATCAAGGATGGCAA
Source organism: Nicotiana glauca (assembly GCA_026770625.1). Classification (NCBI taxonomy): domain Eukaryota; kingdom Viridiplantae; phylum Streptophyta; class Magnoliopsida; order Solanales; family Solanaceae; genus Nicotiana; species Nicotiana glauca. The sequence goes on from MU678034.1 coordinate 203,281, forward strand.
CTGGAACTTCTTCATACGACAAGTCTTCATTAACCTCGATAGTCTCGGTTGGCACGATGGTAGATGGATCTCCAACCACTTTCTTCAACATGGACACATAGAACACCGGGTGTACTAATGACATTTCAGGAGGCAATTCCAGCCTATAAGCCACTTGCCCGATCCTTTGGACGATCCGATACGGCCCGACATACCTAGGACTCAACTTCTCTTTCTTACCGAATCGCATGACTCCCTTCATAGGAGATACCCTCAAGAACACCCAATCATCAACTTGAAATTCCAAATCTCTTCGGCGAACGTCCGCATAGGATTTCTGGCGACTCTGAGCAGTTTTCATCCTTTCCTGAATGACCTTAACTTTCTCCATAGCCTGGTACACAAGATCTGGCCCTAGCAATTCTGCTTCACCCACTTCAAACCAACCAATTGGAGACCTACACCTTCTTTCGTACAATGCCTCAAATGGGGCCTTCTGAATGCTAACATGAAAGATGTTATTGTAAGCAAATTCTATAAGTGGTAAGTGGTCATCCCAACTACCTTTGAAATCCAACAGACAAGCCCGCAACATATCCTCAAGCGTCTGAATAGTCCGCTCAGCCTGACCGTCTGTCTGTGGATGGAAAGCTGTACTGAGATTCACCTGAGTACCCAAGCCTTGCTGAAATTTCTTCCAAAAATTAGCTGTGAACTGGGCCCCTCGATCCGAGATAATAGAAAGTGGAGTGCCATGAAGCCTTACTATCTCCTTGATATACAACTTAGCATATTGTTCTGCAGTATCAGTGGACTTGACTGGCAAGAAGTGAGCTGATTTGGTGAGTCGATCCACTATTACCCAAATTGAATCGAACTTGCGCTGAGTGCGAGGTAACCCTACCACAAAATCCATATTGATCATCTCCCATTTCCACATTGGTATTTCTATGAGCTGAGTTAATCCACCAGGCCGCTGATGCTCAGCCTTCACTTGCTGACAATTCGGACATTTAGATACAAAGTTCGCCACACCCCTTTTCATACCGTTCCACCAATAAATCTCCTTGAGGTCATAACACATTTTCGTAGAACCTGGGTGTACAGAATACCTGGAAATATGAGCCTCCGCCATCAACCTCTCCCGAAGCTTATCCACATCCGGGACACATAGCCTACCTTGACACCGCAATACACCATCCTCGCCGCTGAGCAAAAATGCCGAAGTCTTGTTATTCACAACTGCTTCCTTTATCTAAGCCAATGCTGGATCCATAAACCGCTTCTCCTTGATTTCTGCCACCAGTGACGATTCTGCTCCATTATACACCATAACATTCCCCTCGTCTGATGCCGAAATGCGAACTCCCAAACTGGCCAATTGATACACCTCCCGAGCCAGGGGTCTCTGATCCACCCCCAAATGAGCCAAACTACCCATGTACTTCCGACTGAGAGCATCGGCCACCACGTTTGCCTTCCCTGGGTGGTACGAAATATGCATATCATAGTCCTTGAGCAATTCTAACCACCGTCGCTGCCTTAAATTCAGTTCCTTCTGTTTGAACAAATACTGGAGACTCTTGTGGTCTGAAAACACATCTACATGAACCCCATAAAGATAATGCCGCCATATTTTCAAAGCAAACACAACTGCTGCAAGCTCCAAATCATGCGTCGGATAATTCTTCTCGTGATTCTTGAGTTGCCTAGAAGCATATGCTATGACCTTTCCGTGCTGCATCAATACACACCCCAAACCAACCCTGGAGGCATCACAATAAACCACAAACCCCTCTGTGCCTTCCGGCAAGGCCAATACTGGCGCCGAGGTCAACCTTGACTTCAATTCTTGAAAACTTTTCTCACAAGCGTCGGACCACTGGAACTTAATTGCTTTCTGAGTCAATTTAGTCAATGGGGAGGCGAGGGTCGAGAATCCCTCCACAAAACTGCGATAATACCCTGCTAATCCCAAGAAGCTACGAATCTCCGTCGGGGTCGTGGGTCTAGGCCAATCCTCCACTGCTGCAATGTTCTGGGGATCCACCTGAATCCTTTCACTGGATACTACATGACCCAGAAAAGCTACGGACTCCAACCAAAATTCACATTTTGAAAACATAGCGTACAATTGGTGCTAATGAAGGGTCTGCAATACTGCTCTGAGGTGAATGGCATGATCCTCCCTGCTCCGTGAATAAATGAGGATGTCGTCAATGAAAACAATCACAAAGGAATCTAGAAATGGCTTGAAAACCCGATTCATAAGGTCCATGAAAGCTGCCGGGGCATTGGTTAGCCCAAAAGACATGACCAGGAATTCAAAGTGACCATAGAGAGTTCTGAAGGCGGTCTTTGGAATATCCTGTTCTCTGATCTTCAATTGGTGATACCCGGACCGTAGATCAATTTTAGAGAAGAACTTTGCACCTTGCAGTTGGTCGAACAAATCATCTGCCCGAGGCAAAGGATATTTATTCTTGATGGTGACTTTGTTAAGCTGCCGATAATCAATGCACATCCGAAGTGACCCATCCTTCTTTCTGAATAAAAGAACCAGAGCACCCCACGGAGACACACTCGGTCGTATGAACCCCTTCTATAATAAATCCTTCAGCTGCTCCTTTAACTCTCTTAATTCTGCTGGCGCCATTCTATATGGTGGAATGGATATTGGCNATTCACAACTGGCACGGACTCGAGGGCAGGCACATCGGAGTTGGTGTCCGTCACCCGGACCAAATGATATATACAACCCTTCTTAATCAACTTCGAAGCCTTAAGGTAGGAAATAAACCTACCCTTTGGCACCACACCATTTCCTTTCCACTCAATAACCGGCTCGTTAGGGAACTCCAGCCGCATAACTCTCATCCGATAGTCAAGCTTGGCAAAGCACGAATAGAGCCAGTCCATCCCCATGATTACATCAAAATCTACCGTTCCAAGCTCAATAAGATCGGCCGTGGTAACACGACCACTCACCGTAACAACACAATTCCTATAAAGTCGCGAGGCTGTAATAGAATCACCAACCGGAGTCGATACAGAGAATGACTCATGAAGCTGTTCGGGTACTGTACCAAAACTTGAAGCAATGAATGGGGTGACATAAGACAAAGAGGACCCCAGATCAATGAGAGTATAACAATCAACAGCCTGAACAGACAAGATACCTGTAACAACATGTGGAGAAGCCTTAGCACTCTGGCGGCCACTCAAAGCATAGAACCGGCTAGGTCCACCCCTTCCACGAGCTCCACCCCTTCCACGAGCTCCACCCCTAGCTGCACCACGCCCTGCTGGAGCTGGAGGATGCACTGATGATGTAGCAACTGAATAACCGGATGACTGGGCAGATCCCCAACCCATACTCTGACTGGGCGCACGCCAGTCCCGCTGGATGTGACCTCTTACCCCGCACCTATAACATACCGGGATATCTAAATATCAAGTCTCTGTATGAAACCTCCCACACTTGGGGCATGTAGTCCTCCCTTGCTGCTGGGACCTCACTCTTGGATGACCGGACTGGCAGAACCTCCTACTGTCTGAACCTGGTCTCGAATGACTGTTCTGCTGATAACTGTGCACAGATGGCGGTGCACTCGTTGAGGACTTAGCAAATGACTGGGATGGCCCTGATGACCCTCTCCCCGGAACTGGTCTCCTTGAGTGACCCATTGACCGAGCCCTGCTGCTACTCTCCCTTTCTGCCCGAATCTTCAACTTCCTAGCCTTTGTGGCCTGAGCGAACCCCACAATCTTCCCATAATTCATATCTGAGTGTAAAGCCGCTGTAGCAGCCTTATTCACCACCAAAGGACTAAGGCCCTGGACAAATCCCGAACTCGGGCATCCATGGTCGACACTTACTGAGGAGCATACTTGGACAACCTCACAAACTCCATTTGGTATTCCCAAACACTCATACTGCCCTGTTTGAGAACCTCGAACTCAGTGGCACGGGCTGCCATTGTCTCGGCAGGCAAGAAGTGGTCCATGAAGGCATCTACAAACTCATCCCATCTAGCCGGAGGTCTTCCCTCCTCACGGGAGTCCTCCCACATCTCAAACCACGAACGCGCTGCTCCCCTCAACCTGTATGAAGCCAACTCTACCCCCTCTATCTCTGTAGCCTTCATCACTCGAAGGGTCTTATATATCTCATCAAGGAAATCCAGCGGATCGGCCTCTGGGTCTCTGCCTGAGAATTCTAGAGGGGCCAATCGCAGAAACTGGTTGACTCTGGAACTGGAGGAATCTCCCTGTCCGCTGGAGGACGCAGGGGCATCATGAGATCTCTGGGCCTGGGCGACCACTAACTGGGTCAACATAAGGATTGCTCCTCTAAGGTCCCCATCAGAAACCCCGGGACCGGAAGCTGGAACTGTATCAGAATCCGGAATATTGACAGGAGGGATGGTGGCACCCTCTGCCGCAGCCGGAACAGGAATGCTTGGATCTGGAATAGATGGGCCGGGCAGATTCAAGATCGGTGAGTCACTCTCACCCACGACATCAGGTAAATGATTTACAGCCACACTTGGGGTGGCATCCGGCACCAAGGACGAGTCTAGATTTCTTCTTAGGCGCCACATTCTGAAAATTTCGGAACAAGGCACGAATTAGACATAAATACTTCCACGTTTCACTTCACCGCACGATATAGAATAACAAAGAAATGGGTAAATTCCTAAATGTCCATGCAGCCCCCTACATATAGATGTGGTCGAAAACACACCGATAAGAAGGGCACTACTAGACACGGCTCCGAGACATCCTAAGACACTTTAAAACCTTAGGCTGTGATACCAAGTTTGTCACGCCCCAAATCGAGGGACATGACCGGTGCCCGACTGGGAAGCCCCAATCAAGCGGACCTAGGTGCCTATCCTAACCCACATGTTACCCCTGTATTTTTCATTTCTTATTAACCAAAAGATTAACAATTTCACAATTGAAATCACTCTTTTTCGAAACATACACAACATGCTTAATTTCTTTAACAAGTTTACAACTTACAGTGCCCGACATATAATTACATAAGTCCATAACCCATATTTACTGTCTACGGAGCCTCTACGATATGACAGGATAATAAGTACTTGCCGGTAACAAGGCTCCGGCTATACCTTACACAAAACCAAAGTAAGACTCCGAAAATAGAAGCGGCATGAGCCACGCAGGGGCCCGACAGGAAAGGGGCTCACCAAAACGGCCAGTGGAAGATGAAGGAGTGCTACTGCCGATGAACTGAAGTACCTGCTACGGATCCACCTACAATCATAACACGAATGTAGCGCCCCCGGCAAAAGGGACGTCAGTACACTAGAATTGTACTGGTATGTATAAACAAGCTTTGTCCCAAGTAAACTCAAGCCATAGACAAGTAAGTCACAGTAATTGAAATAACAAACAAATACATAAAGAAATCACAAGTCAAGCCAAACAAGTTTTCAACACTTAACTTTGTTTCATGTAGTCCTCAAACCATATACAAGTAGAAAACAACAATAGAAGCAACAACCAAACACACATGGAAGGCACAATCAAGCCAAATCGATTTCACAATTGGTACACATATGGATTTCAATGGCGATTACGATCGCTTTCCACCCTTATTACCTCGTCCATCCTTATTACCTCGGCCACCCTTATCACCCCAACCCATAATATATCAATTTGTGTTGCGGCGCGAAACCCGATCCCACCGTACAGTTTCAATTCACAACAACAACAAAGCATAATTCACAAAGATCACAACTACGACAATAAGCAATTTACAAAGATCACAACAACATTTCCTTAAGGAGTAACAACAATGATTCACAAGTGTTCCCATAACCATCAATACTATTTTCCGTCGAATTCCACAATTCACAAGTGTTTCCGTAGCCAATAGTACCAATTCCACTATATTCCACAATTCATAAGCAATTCAAGTTGTTACAATAATTACCCACCAGGAGCCAATATGTTATTACCACCGTTGTTCCAATTTCATCATTTACGATTTCCTTTTTTATCAATTGTTTCCCAACTCTTACCACATAAGATTTAACCAAACCAATCAACACCCAACAAACCAATCACAAGAGTTTCACAAGCAATTCACATAGCTATCACATACCATTTATTCGTATACCAAAACATGGCGATTTCACAAAGATCAAAGTTCGCCATACATACCTGGAGTCGAATTCCCCATTTTCTTTTATCTTCTACTTCCAATTTACTCAACAATCTAGCAGCGTCAATCTAGGTCACAAGTTACACATATATCTTAGAACTAAAATTCACAATTTCTATCCGAGCTTATTTGGGTTATCGAGCACCGCCCCTTACTTCTACCCTTTTCCATTTCACTAAATTTTAGGTATAAAGAACATGCATGAGTGTTTTGACTTCCATTTTCAAGAATTAATGCATAAAAATCCCCCTTTCTATTAAAATCTGAAAATCAAGGAAAAAGGGGTTAGGGATTTTACCTTTAGAAATGGAGATGAAGACACTTGCTTTAGAATTTTCTGGACCAAGCCATTAGAAGAACAATCTTTGAAGAAGATAGGTTTTTCTCTCAAGAATCTCTCCTCCCTTTCTCTTATTTTGTTCAGAAAATGTGTAAAAATGAGGGGTTAAGGTGTTATATATAAAAAAAGGTCGGGTTATAAAATTAGAAAATTGGAGCCCCGCGTCAATTATGCGGTCAAATCTGCGATCCTAGAGTAAACATGCGGTTCGCATATTGGATTGCAGAATTGATCCCAAAAACTAAATGTTCTGACACGGTCTTCGGCAAGAATGCGGTCCGCATTCATGTTCTGCGGTCGCATAATGCGCCGCAGAATTGACCACCGAAAATCCCTGAGGAATTTATGCGATGGTTATGCGGTCCACATTTTGATTATGCGACCGCATATTGGACCGCATTTTGACTTCAATTTTTGACAAATCTTCTGTTACACTCTGCGGTAGGAATGCGGTCCGCATAGCTGATCTGCGACCACATTCTGGACCGCAGAAATGACAATTTGTAGAAAATTGATTCTTTTGATTTTTAAAGCTTAGATCACTACAAAAGGTCCGAACTTCCTAACACAATATTCGGACCTTGACACTATGAGCTACTAGGTTTTAAGCACAAAATTTTACGGGGCCTTACAAATTCCAATATTTCAAAGCCTTTCTCGTAACTGAGTGTGTCAAAGTTCCCTAAGGACCTTAAGGGATCCGGGGCAGTGCTCACAACCAGATTTGCATAACTAAACAAAATCGTTGTAGTGTGGATGGGCCAACCCTTATGTGTCAAAGTTCAGAGAGAGCTCAAGGATTCCAAGGCAAGGCTCACACAAGAGGGGTTGAACCTAGATTCTAAGAGTATAGTGGAAGTGCAGAACACATGTTGAAAGAGATTTATTTAAAAAGTTGGACTGATAGTCCATCTTGAAACTAATTAGTGATAGAGGTGTTTGAAATCAGTTTGTATTAGTAAAACTCAAAACTACACAGAATCAACTATCATACAAAAAGGGTCAAGGGATTTTTGGGATACAGTGTATGTAAGCACATGACTCCAGCAGAGGGCTGGTTTGGTCATGCAGACCAATAGCTGATGCTGGAATGACCATAAACCAACCAAAGGAACACAAACAAATAGAGGGGATATGGGGTTTGGGCTTCATAAGACAACAAGTACACAACAAGTGCCTGATAGGGTATGCTTCAAAACACACATAAGGGAAGCATTAATCTAAGGGGAAGGGAACATATTACAGAATGCTAGTATAATGTAACTTGATTGCAGAACCATAAGCAGGAGTGGACAAGAATAAGGTAACTTCAAACCATTAAAGAAACATGTAGTTGTTGACGCTTAAAAATCAACTAGGACATACCATTAGAGAAGCAAAGTGCAGAAAGCTAGAGTAAGAAGGATTCCACCGTCTAGCCTTGGCTTTCAGCCGGCTAGACAACGTAGTAATTTAGAAAGAGAGAGTTTTTTAGTATAAGTGTGTGTTCTGAACTCAGGTTGTTCATGTGTTTGAAAGAAGAGAGGGTAGGGTATTTATAGTTTTGAAAACAAGTGAAGAATAAGGTAACCAGTAAAGTTTTAACTCAAACATGGAAATAACCACAATTAGAATGAATTAACACACGTACTTACCTTTAATTAAGGGATTACTGCTCAAACAGATACTAACAGGGTTAATTAAGGAAAGAATTCAGTTTAAGACAAATTGATTCTAGCCTTATAAGGGGGCAGTAAAAGTAGGAAGTAAATAATTGAGTCTAAGTACAAAATATGCTTTGTTTTTTAAAAGGATACAGCAAGGTAAAACATCATAGTAATTAAAGGAGGGGAATCAATTAATTTTAAACAAAATGAGTAAAAATTAGGGTCTATATGGGAACTATTTACAATCAATCGCAACAATGAGGGAATCAGAATCAATCAAGGAAGAGTCATGATTCTGCATTTTGACATATAAATAGAGCGAACAGAAATATTTGTCATGCAAGGCCAAACGCATTGGCAAAAGAAATAACCGGATACATACAAACATGCAGCAATAACAAGAGTAGGCTAAGTCTCAGTAAAGTCAAATAGTCAGGGCTCACACTTAGAGCCCAAAATCAAGAAACATGTCCAACATGTAAAGAGTGTCAGAAACAATTATTGATCTCACAGTAACAAGTGAGGAAAAACTTTTAAGAAATTAAGGTTTCAACAATAGTAGAGTTTAAAAGATGGTAGGAACTTAGAATCAGATAAGTCAAACAAACAAAAAGAACTTAATCGAACAAGTATACACTCAAACAAACAAGCACAATTTCAGAAATCTAATAAGACCAAAAAAAGACATAGGGTTTTAACACGATGAAACAGGTCGAAAAACAACATGAGCAAATCATGTTAAACATAGTGAAATCATAAACGATACTGAAAATCAAAGGCGAGATCTTTAAAAAAGGTTTTAAGAAGCCCTAATCATGGAAAAGAAAGAGTTGTCTTGAAGAAGTTTTAAGAAGCCCTAATCATGGAAAACACTTGAGAGGTTCACACCATTCATAGATCTAAGATAGATCTGAAAAAAATTTAAAGATCTTAAAGGTTAGGGTTTCAAAGAGCCCAAAGAAGGTGAGAAAGACATTGAAAGTTACCGTTCTAGCCGGAAAAGTCAAGGATCTGACTTGAACGGCCATGGATGGCCGCAGAAAGGCCATGAATAGAAGTTGAGCAAGGACTGGACCAGATTTATTTGAGAACTATCCATAAAATCACATGAACATGCCACTAGAGGATGTAGGAGGTTGGTATACATCTAAAACGGCCATGAGAGACCATGGATTTGGTGGGGATTGAGGTGAATTAGGGTGGAATTGGGTGGCAATGGGAAGGGTTTATGTGAGGCTGCATAGAGAATTGAGAGAAAAGAGATTCAAGGGCGGCGGGTGGTGAGAAATGAGTTAGGGTAAGGGGTCATTTAGTGTTTAACTATGATAGGTGATGTGGTGGTCGTTGATTTAAATGATCAATGGCCTGGATTAAACGGATAGGTATGGATCTGGGTTTGGGTCGGTTAAAAATTGGGCTAGGTCCGGTTTAACTGAAATTGGGCCAGGGAAATTGGGTTTGATTTAGGGTTAAATTTAAGCTAAAAATTAAATACAAATGGGCTGCTATTTAAATAGCCAATTTTCCTCCCTTCAAATTATAAAAAGTAGTAAATAAATTTCCAAAAATAAATTGAAAGCACCAAAATGATTCACATCATGTAAATAATAATTAAAAAATATAGGGCTTAATATTATGAATATAAAACACAATTAAATCCTAAAAAAGCTAATATTGCAATTATATGCAACTAGTTTTAAAAAAATACTAAATAAAATTGTAAAAATTACCTTAGCCATATTTTTGCATAAATATGAAAATGCAATATATGAATTACTAAAAATAATAATTTTGGAGATAGCTATTAGGATTTTATGGATGAAAAGGGAAAATAAATCAGTTTAAAACTCTTAAAAAGTTTTGGGAAAAAATAATAAAATGCTTGGACATACTTATTTATCCATATATATGCAATTTTGAAAGTATTTTGCATATTGAAAATATATATGGAAACATTGGGTGTCAACAGAGACAATAGCTCGGCAACGTCGTACGACTCGAACAAACTCTGGACAAGTTGTTGAGTCCAAAGTTGCACTAGAAGGAACACTTTCCTGAGAAAATCCTGCAATTTATAGAGTTAGTAGATGTAGAAATAACTAGAGTTCTGATGCAACTCTTCCTTGGTGGAAGAGTTCTAGTTGATTTCAATCTCTAACTCCTTCCCAATCTTGGATAGTGTTCTCTTTGATTAAGGAGTCCTTATCCTTATCCATTATGCAACCTTTTGGATCAAGAGATATTAAATACACCAAGTTAAGCGTATCTCCTTCACGTGCAACCCACATGCTCGAATCTTCCCGTTTTTGTGCACCTGAGAGATGGACCTAGTTCATCATGAGTTCCTTTGTCAGTCTTCAAAACTAACCTTTACTTGGGCCAACAAATTCCTCCTTTTTGATGATGACAAACTATGTGCTTTTCATAAGTGTAGGCCGTGTTTCAACTCAGCCCAACATTAACACAATGTTAGAAACATGTTTGCTCTTTATCACTTATCATCAAGGAACAAGTACATTAGGTTATAAACATCATTGTTCGAAGTGTAAACATCACTTGTTTAAAGCACAATTTTTTTACCCTTTTGTCATCATCGAAAAGTTGCATAAAAATGTGAGATAACAAGATTTTAAAGCTTACTCATGGCCACTTGGGCTACTTTAAATGCAAACATGGATTAATCATCATATATCAAACTAAGAATTTCAACCATCAAAGAAATATAAACAAACAGTTGGAGCAAAAACAGTGAATTTCATTGATGATTGATAAGATTCTACCACAAAGCATAAGAAGAAATAAAAATACTGAAAACATGAGCAAAACAAAAACTTCCTGAACTGAGTCACTAGTTGATCTACACTAGGCTATGATTTAAAGATTGGAAGAAGTAAGGGATGGGTTATTTGCATGGAGAAGTTTCAGCATGTCTTGAAGAATTCCATCATTCTTATGGTTTTCCCTGCAAGTTCAGTTCTGAGAACATCTCTCTTAGATTCTACCTCAACCAATCATGTCATCAGCCTTGCTATCTCAATATCCTTTGCCTCACTCTCCTGTACCAAGACTCTGACTTTTCTATTGATAGGTGTCTTTTTAGATGAACCAGGTTCATTAGGAATGACATTGACTTCATAATCGCATGCAAGTAGAGTATTAACCCCAAAATGATCCTTTCTTGTACTAACCTCCAACTTCTTCATAGGTACATCGAAATGTTAAAGCACATTTGTGAGAGTGAACCATATCGAATGGCATGACTTTTGGTGACATTGATAATCCTATCAGTAGGTCCGCGAGGGTTTCCTATTCAGATGGAACAGGTTCATCTATATTTTTACCAAGTTGAACCAACCCCTCAGCAGATTCGCCAGACCAACTTATCCCTGTTTTGCTCACACTATCTTCTATTTCCCTAAATTCCTCTCCCCAAAAAACCATTACACCGGTTTCTTTTGTTAGACCAACAGGAGTGGGTGACGAATCAGCCACTCTTGTCCCCTTTCCCCTCACAGTACTCCTAGCACCCTTGCTCTACTTTTTTTTCGTTTTCATTTTTACCACCAACTTCTCCAGATTATGTAGTCTCAACACCTACTATACATCCTACAAATCTATTCTCCAAATTTGCATCAACTTTCGAAATTGTCTCAACAGAAACATTAGAATCAGAAGATACCTGTTCAGTTTCGGAAGACCTACTTTTTCCCCCTTTGTAGCAGACTTAAATGAGTCTTCAGATTTCTAGGATTCTTCTTCCCTACCTGCTCTCAATTGCTTGTTTATTTTCTTGATATCTTCTCCTTCAATGAAAATCTTACGAGCCACATTTTTACTCTACTTTTCTTAGATATTGGTGTGGTTGAAACAGTGGTAGAAGGTATGGAAATGGTTTCCTGTGGTGGTGATGGAGGATTTTCGGAGGTGTTTGACATATCTAGGATAGGGTATGGAAAAGAAGAGAATTAGATTGTGTCTTGAAGATAAAATAAGAATGAGAGTTTTTGACGCCTTGAGAGAGATGAGGTAAGGAATACACTACATCTAATCAATATATAAAGCAATAATTGATGGGGTAACTACAGCTTTTCAGACTCTTAGAAGTTTAATCAAATTGAAATTCAGTTTTGAAGAGACGTTGGAGTGTATCCCTAGAATCTTGGTACTTCCATTTGGTTAGGAATCTTTTGAACAGGACTGGTTCACTTGTAACGGATAAGTCCAAAAGGATTTTTGTATTTGGTATGACTCTGCTCATGATCCAAATATAGTTATTTCAAATTATGCAGAGTGTAGAAAACATACCGTTTTACCTTGGTGAACCAAGTTCTTCATTGATAATTCTCTTGTCTGAGTCTAAATTTTCCAAAATAGAGAAAATATCATTAGGGATTAATGAGTCATTTTAACACATAGCACAAGAGTATACTATGGAAAGTATGAGACTGAGCAAAATTTAATCTAATTATACACAATTTACAGACTTTCTAACCAATTTTTTTCTTTCATATTTTTTTCGTTCAACCTTGAAGTGGTCCTTTTAGGTGATCTTAATCATCCCTAATTCCAACCTGTTCCTCTCAAAGTGATCTCTACTTAAGGCTTTTGTGAAGATGTCAGCAATTTGGTTGTTAGTAGCACAAAACTCCACAGTGATCAAGCTTTTCTCATGGCTGTCCCTAAAAAAAGGTGCCTAATATCTATGTGCTCAGTTCTATTATGATGCATCGGGTTCTTCATTATACTAATAGCACTAGTGTTATCACAAAAAAATAAGGATACAACCAACATCAATTCCAAAGTTCAATAATGGTTGTTTGATCTACAATAATTGAGCACAACATGAAGCAGCAGCAACATACTCAACTTCAACAGTAGATAAGGCCATTGAATTTTGCTTTTTGGTAGCCCATGACATAAGACATGAACCAAAGAAGTGTGACATACCTGAGGTGCTCTTCCTATTCACAAGGAAACCTGCATAATTAGCGTCAACATAACCCACTAGGTTAAAATTACTACCTTTTGGATACCAAAGGCAAAGGTCAGTGACGCCTTTCAAGTATCTCAATATTCTCTTGACAGCAGTCAAGTGGGACTTCTTTGGATTTTCCTGAAATCGAGCACAAAGACCTATACTAAAAACAATGTCAGGTCTGTTAGCAGTAAGAAATAAAAGAGAACCAATCATTCCCCTATACAACTTCTAATCAACAGATGAACCAGGTTTATCTATATCCAATTTCGTGGATGTTGAAATAAGAGTGTCAATTTCTTTAGATTTTTCTTCCTGGTTTTGTTACTAAGGAATAGGTTGATGGACAGGTTCCTTCGAGGTTTGAGGATCAGTGGCTCTCTAGTCAGTTCCCCCTGTCATGTTGCCCTGGGTGGAAGGACATGTTCCATCACATGTTCCTTCCTGTGATGCTTCTTCAGGCTGGACTATGGTTTCAACATTTAAATTTCTTATCAGCCCAATCTCTTCATTATCTTGTTCCTGCCTCTCGGAAAGAATGTTAATTCTAAAAAATTACATATATACTTTTCTACACATATAGTTATTTTATTGTATATCTTATAAACTTTACTATGTGAAGAATATTCCAAGAATACTTCATCATCACCTCTGGGATCATACTTACCTAGGGAGTCTTTGCCATTATTGTGCACAAAGCACTTGCATCTAAATGCCCTAAGATGGGATATGTTTAGCTTTCTCGCTTTAAGTGACTCACATGGAATCTTCTTAATAAGAGGTCTAGTCATGCAACTACTTGTGATGTATCATGCGAAAATTCAGCAAACTTAGCATTTTCAAATTCAATTCCATGATCAGAACTAATTGATGCAAGTTGATTACCTAGTTGTTTCTGAGTTTTTCTAACAAAAGAAGTAAACATGTCAAATTCTTCATCTTTAGATATTAAAAACAATGTCCAAATAAACCTAGAATAATCATCAACAAGCACCATCACATATCTTTTAGCACATCTGCTTAATGTTCTCATTGGACCACAGAGATCCATACGGACCAGTTCTATCGTTCTGGTGGTGCTTACCAGTTTCTTGCATTTAAAAGAGGATATTACCTACTTCCCCCTTGCACAAGTCTCACAAACTTTGTCTTCCTTAAACTTGATGTTAGGCAGCCCTATCACCAGATCCTTGGAGACTAATTTGTTAAGTTGACTCAGACTTGCATGTCCAAGGCTTTTGTGCCAAAGGAGGGGATCTTTGTCCAACACACTTAAGCAAGTGAGTTCATTTTCTGAAAGTGTGGACAAATCTACAAAGTATGTATTGTTTACTCTTTTTTGTGCAAAACAATCTTGTCAGTGGTAAGATTAATCACAAACTATTTGGTAGTAGTGAATGCTACCAAGTTACCTTTATCACATAATTGTGATACACTGATTAGACTGTACTTTAGGCCATCTATCAAGTAGACATTCTCAATTGAGTGAGAAACAATGTTACCTACCTTTCTAACCCCAATGATCTCACCTTTCTTCCCATTTCCAAAGGAGACATTACCTCCTCTGAAGTACTCAAGTGAAAGGAACTGGTTCTTGCTTCCTGTCATATGCTTTGAGCAGCCACTATCCAGGTACCATATTAGGTTGTTTCCCTTCAGTTGGACCCGTAAAAGGAAATCAGGGGTTAGTCTTAAGAATCGTAACTAGTTTGGGTCCCTTTCTATAGGCAAAAGGGTAAATAAGATCCTTTTTAGCCCAACCCGGCAACCTATTTTTCCCTTGAACAAATTCTTTATTCTTTTTACTAGCCTTTTTCTTTTGCAATGCATTCACTTTTACAGTGACCAGTTTTACCACACTATGCGCAAATTTTGTTCTCAAGAAGTGTTAGGTACTTGCTTTTGGGATCCCACTTAGGTGCAGGGGTCCCATAGCCAAGTCCTCTCTTATTGCTACTATGGTTTTCATGTATCCATGAAAGTACATCGGAGGACCTATTCCACATACAGGTTCTATCCAGCTCGTGCTTAACCTTGTTTAGATCCTCCTTAAGGACTCTTATCTGCTCATCTCTTTTGTACAACTCATCTCTCATTTTTCCAATATTTTCTTCTAAAGTGAGTTATGTGTGATCAGATTTCTTTTTACCAATTCCTAATTTCAATTTTAGATTTTTAGATCTAAGCTCTAGGACTGTGGTGTCAAGTTCACGAACCTGATTCTTTAACTCTGCATTTTACTTTCACTTTGACTTGCCCTAAGTTCCAGATTTTTGCATTTAGCTTTCAAAATGACACACTCCATAGACAACTGTTTGTTTTCATTATTTAGATCCTCATATTCATCAATGAAATCTAGGAGTAACTCATATAGCATTTAATTAGACAAAAATTTAATCTTGTCTTTGAGATGAATTATACTTACCTCAGATTCCTCATCGGATTCTAAAATTTCCATAAGTGCTTGTTCATCTCCATCTTCATCCTCTGAGTCCTCATCTGAGCTTTCGCCCCAAGCAACAACCATAGCCTTTGTTGATCCTTTGTTCTTCTTACGTTGAACTTGTTCCTTCATTCAACTCTTTCCTTCTTCCATTCAATTCCCATTGAGGGCAATTTTTGATGTGGTGATCAGTCTTCCCACACTTGTAACACCCCTCATTGGTTTGTTTTTCAGGAACCCTTGGTTTGCTGTAGCTTCCACTTCTTGAAGGACCATTTCCTCTCATTATGTACTTCTTGAAGTCCTTTATGATCATGGTCATTTCATCCTTCTCTAGATCAGCACCTTCGGTGATTCTGGATGCCAAGCCCCTTTCCTTCTTGGGTGTATCCATCTTCATGGTTTTCCTTCTAAGTTCATAGGCACTGAGATTTCCAATTAGCTCATCTAACTTAAGAGTGGCAATGTTCTTTGATTCCTAAATAGCTGTGATTTTGCTTTACCAAGAGATTGGCAGAACCCTTGTCAAAATCTTCTCAACTTTATCTTCTTCAAGAAAAACTCTTCCAAGAGGCCTAAGTTCATTTGTTAGTGTTGTGAACCTTGTGTACATCTACTGAATAGTTTCTCCTTCCTTAATAATGAAATTCTCATATTGAGAATATAGTAGTGTTCCTCTTGATCTCCTTAGTTGAGGAGTTGCTTCATGAGGCACTTGTAAAGTGTTCCATATTTCTCTTGCAGTAGTACATCTTTGAATCCTGTTATACTCGTCTGGACCTAGTCCACACACAATCCATTTCTTGGCCATGGCATTCTTCTCCCATTTCTTCAAATCTTCAGTAGTGCAGTCAGCTCTTGTCCTTGGCACATCCACACCTTCAACATTCTTCTTCGTAGTTGCCAGAGGACCATCAGTGACTATGTCTCAGAGTTCATAGTCTTTTCCTATGATGTGATCTCTCATCATGTTCTTCCACCAAGAATAGTACTGACCATTAAAGAGTGGAGGCCTAATAGTGGATTGCCCTTCCCATTTTCCAGGTGGTGCACTCATCTTGATCTTTTCCAAAGGTGTTAGCCTCTTCAAGGATAACCCACTCTGATACCAATTGATGTTTTAAGTGTCAATACCACACAAGAGGGGGGGGGGGGGATTTGTGTGGTACCTAATTTTCGCTATCTGAACTATAGAAGAACCTGGTTCTTCTAGGTGTTCCAACTACTACTGTTTGCGGAATAATAAATATAAAAAATAAAGAACACAAATATTTTATGTGGAAAATACCTGGCTCAAAAGTTGAAAAAACCACGACATACTACTCAGTAGGATTTTCCCAAACTTTCACTAAAATCACTTAGCCAAAATAGCATTTACAAAAACTCTTTGTAAACCTAAGGATTAACTCTAATCCTGTTGTAGCACACAACCTCAACTGTTGCGAGAACTTCAAGTTAGCTTATAACTTCAACACTCTAAGTACCTAATACAATTACTTCTATGAAAGCTGAAAGGTACAACTTTAAAATACCTACTACAATTGAACTAGAAATAAAGAAAGATACATAAAACTCTTTATGGAGCTGGTTCTTCAATATGGTTCATGTAGCTTCAGGTTTGAACACTTGAATCACACACAAACTGTTTGCAAAAAGCCTTGTTATTTTGCTCTCAATTCACGTTTAATTTCGGCATTTTTGTGCAACACTTGTAATATGAGAACATCATGCAATTTATAGAGTTAGTAGATGAAGAATTAACTAGATTTTTTATGCAACTCTTCCTTGGTGGAAGAGTTCTAGTTGATTTCAACTTCTAACACCTTCCCTGTCTTGGATACTGTTCTCTTTGATTAATGAGTCATTCACCTTATCAATTATGCAACATTTTTTATCAGGAGACATTAAATACACCAATTTAAGCTTATATCCTTAACGTGCAACCTACATGCTCGAATCTGCCCGTTTTTGTGCACCTGAGAGATGGACCTGGTTCATCCTGTGTTCCTTTGTCAGTCTTTAAAACTAACTTTTACTTGGGCCAATAATAGATGTAAAATTTATTCCAAGAAATAAATAATAAGGTAGTGAAATAATAAAATTGTAGCACAAGATTGGTGGTTACAAAATTAATCTTTAGGTGGTAATTAGTTGTAGAATATGGCATTAGTGGTTTAATAAGGGTGTATTGGTCATTAGAAAAAAAATATAATGAGAAACTAACTAATAAAACACACGCAAAAAAGAGAGATAAGGAATTCAATTAAAGAGCCGAAGACCATTCTTGCCAAAACAAAAAAAAATGAAGAAAGGGGAAAAAGGAAAGCAGCCAAGCTGCGCTAAAAAAACAGAAGAATTGAAGCATTCAAAAACAAAAGAATAAGGGCCAAGCTCAGCAGAGGAAAAACGGACAGAGGCGATCAAAAGCAACCACATAGTGAGTTTACTTTGTTCCAGCAAAGGGATTTACAGAGAAGGGGAAGAAGCTAGGTAATTGAATTCTAAAACTTTTCCAGGGTAATCTAATTCCTTTACTTAATATTTAGCACACTATTATCTATCAACAAAATTCAAGTTACTATTAACCGAGTACAACAACAACAACAACCCAGTATAATCCCACTTAATGGAGTCTGGGGAGGGTAGTGTGTACGCAGACCTTACCCTTATCCTAGGGTAGAGAGGCTGTTTCCAAATAGACTCCCGACATCCTTCCCTCCAAGAACTTCTCACCTTGCTATTGGGGAGACTCGAACTCACAACCTCTTGGATGGAAGTGGGGGTTGCTTACCATCAGAGCAACCCCTCTTGTCTACTATTAACCGAGTACATACAATGGAATTTAATATACATTATTCTTATAGGGCTGAACAGATATAATTTTGGAGTTGAATTAAGTATTTGAAAGATAAAGTCAAGGAAATTGGGAGCAATTCATAAGACTTTTTCGTGAATTAACTGGGTATATCATATAAATTGACAAATTAAGAGTCACACATAAACCGAATGGTTGGGCATTCTAAATTATCTATGAATTGGCCAAAACAAGGAAATTAACACGAGATCCATATTGATATGATTATAGATTGATTAAAGAAAATCGTACGGATCGTTCGAGGTGACGAGTTTGGTAGTATGCACGAAGTATTGTGAGTAGTAATCTTACCGCGATTTGTATTTTCATAACTTGCATGATTTACACATGATTATTAATATGAATATGTTACCGATTATTTTGAGTTGTATATGGGATAAGTCTTTTACTCGATATGATACCGAAATAGTTATTTGAGATGATTACCATTGTTTTAAATATTTCCATCGTCACTAGATTTTTTTTACCGTTACTTAAATTTACTGTTATCAAAATGAAATTACATGATTTGATAAGAACCAAAATGCCCAATATTGTCTTAAAATATTTCCCATGACTATATACGGATACAGAGACAAGTATAAATGGGAGTACATTTTGAAGTATCCCTTAGCTAACAACGGGTTCGTTAGACCTGGTACACCTTTTAATTACCGATTAACCTTACATCCTTTCTTAATGAGAATGTAGAACTAGCATACTATTACCGATTTTCCTCGAGTAGGGACTACCTTTATATTTTACTTCTTGCGAAGAGGTCCATAGTTATATCGATTACATGATCCGTTCACTGAAACCTCCCAAAATGTGAATTCTGATATTATACAATGGTTACCGAGATTATTCCTGAATTATTAATTGTATTATACTACAAGAAAAACATTATGAGACTAAAATTATTTATTATTTCTAATTTCTATGTTATTTTCTACTTGATGTACTAACATATTTTTTGAGTTGTCCTCAATAAAAATGATTGTGGTTAAGTGTTATTACTCACTGAGCTAGCGATTCATTCCCCGCTAACTTTTTTGTACAGAGAGAACAATTGATGCAGGCAAAAATTTCGTTAATTAGAGCGCACATGTTGAAAGTTTTTGGTGAGCCACGCAATTGTTCACGTGGGCCAAAATTTTATTTATTGTTATGATCTTTACTTTGGACTCTTAGAGTCGCTTCATTGGTATTATTTTAGTGTCATGGGTATCCTTTAGTTGTAGACTTATGACGAGTATTGCACTTTCTTATCAAAATTGGAGATAAATTAGTATTTATGGTTGTTAGTGGGTTGATTATTAATGGTAGAGATCTATTTTTGTTAATTGATAAGTTGTCGATTGTTTGGTTTGAAATTAGGATGATTGGTTGTTGATTTTGAGACAGAATTTTTTTTGGGATAGTTCAAAAATTGGGAAAACTCTATCCGATTTTCTGTAAAATACTTATGAGACTTACTTGGGAGCACTTGCTCCTAAGGAACGGTCACGATCCTAAATTAGGTCATGACACAAAATTAATCTTTAGGTGGTAATTAGTTGTAGAATATGGCATTAGTGGTTTCATGAGTAACACAAAAATAATGACTACTTTCTTGCCAATTTAGAACCACTGCCTCCCAAGAAATAATGCACTTTAATATTATAATTTTATTATTAAAATGCACTAACACTAACAAAAATTCTATAACTTTGTTCTAACCCTTAGATAACCACCATTTAAGGAGAAGCTCTCTTAAATCTGCAGAAGAAGGAATTCCTAGAAAGTTCTGCAATTACTTCAAAAAAGGTATGATTTCTTTATTTGCGATAGTCAAAAATTAACTTTGATAATATAAAAAATAAGAACAAAACAAAACTTAAGCTTAATTAGTTAAATTAAGTCTAATTCTCAGAAATTGTAAAGAATCAACATGATGTTTAATAATATTATTTGTAGGATGGTAGACATTCCAAAAGGGATATAGCGATAACACAGATTGCGACAAAAGTAGTAGTGCATAATTCAGCAAATAAACCAAAGTTGTATACGCGAAAATCGGGGGTCCAATTTTCCGTCATTATGATGCCTCGTAAGCATATTTCACAATGTTTGAGACTAGGGTCGAGGTTCACCCTCGAGGGATATCGACGTTGGACCTCAAGGCGATGCAGACCAATGGCTATATTGGGAAAGTGAGGAGTTCCCACGGTGAACAGCTAGGGCTGACAAAGTCTAGTGAGCGAAGTTCAGACCCGAATCATGGGGTTAACTAGTTGTCCCATGTAACGATCCGGCGGTCATTTTGAAATCTTGCACGTCGCTCAGAAGTTTGGGGCCATGAGCAGCTTCACTTCAGGTATTATGACTTGTATGCACAGTCGGAATTGAATTCCGGGGAATTCGGAGTTGATTTTGGAAGGGAACTCTCATTTTGGAAGTTTTATGTTGAAAGAATTGACTAAGAATAGATTTCAGCATAAAAATACATCAGAATTGAGATTTGAAGGTTCCAGTAGGTTCCTATGATTATTTCGAACTTGGGCGTACGCCCGAATCGGGTTATGGATGACCCGGGAGCATTTTGGAGCCTATTGTGGAAGTTAGCATTTTTGAAGAAATTTCATAAGTTTAGGTTGAAGTGCATTTCAGTGTTATCGAAGTCCGATTGGGATTCTGAGTCTGGGAGTAGCTCTGTATGGTGATTCTGGAGTTGGGAGCGCGTTCGAACGTGAATTCGGAGGTCCATAGGTCATTTTGAAGTCATTTGGCTAAAGATAGAAATTTGAAGGTTTTTGAGAAGTTTCACCGAGAGTTTAACTTTTTGATATCGGAGTCGAATTCCAGTTTCGAAAGTTGGAGCAGGTCCGTAATATCGAATATGTCTTGTGTGCAAAATTTGAGGTCAATCGGACATCATTTGCCAGGTTTCGGCATCGAATGTAGAAGTTTGAAATTTCAAAGTTCATAATGTTTGGATTGGAGTGCGATTCATGGTTTCGACATTGTTTGATATGACTTGAGGCCTCGAGCGAGTTCGTATCATGTTTTGGTACATGTTGGTAGAATTGGTTAAGATCCCGAAGGCCTCGGGTGGATTTCGAGAGGTTAACGGAATGAATTTTGGACCAAAGAGTTGCTGATATTTTCTGCAGAAAGTTGTTTTGATAGATACTAGTGCAATTGCGGTGCTAAATCTGGAAGCTTATATTCTCGAAATCTATTAAGAATCTGAAAATTTGCAAAACAAAAAAGTTCTTTTCCTTGCATTATAGTTTTCAGAAATTTAAACCATTAATTATTTGGACATTTTATCAGAAAGTTAGGTTCGATTGAAGATGGCAGGTGGACCAGTTTCGACAAAATTTTCTGATGCATGGAGCCGACATTAAAAGCTCATATCTCGAAATATATATAGAGTTATATGGTGTGCAAGCTATCGAATGAATGATATTAAAGTCTAATTTCTAAATCTTCAATCCATTTGACATTTGGATATTTTCACAATGCGTTATGGGCGTTTTAACAGAAGGTGTACATCAGGGGAAAATTGTAATATGATGTACAACCCGCACAAAGCAAGGTACAACTCGATGAAACCTGGGTAGATTGTTTTAAACATGAGTTTTGGCCCATTTATTTCATTTGGCTTGGACGATTTTGGAAAGCTCAAGGAGGGATTTTCACCAAGCAACACTAGGTAAGTGATTTCTTCTTTTTTGAGTTAAATATGTGATCTTACATGGATTTAGACATGGAAATTTAATATAATTTGGGATTTTTGGGGAAGACCTAGAATTTGGAATTTTACCTTGAATTTGAGCATTGAAATTAGAGCAAATTGTATATTTCAGTTAGTAAAGCTATGGGTAGAATTTATCTTCGAGAAATTTCAGAAGCCGAGACGTGGGACCGAGGGGCATTTTGGTTATTTTACCTAATTTCACGTATTAGCTTAGAGTTTATTTCTAGAATTAGTTTCTTGAAGAATTATTTACATTATGCAATTGAATTGAATAGATTTGGGCCATTTGAAGTCGAGTACTCGTGGCAAGAGCGTGGTTTCGGGTTGATTTTGAGCTGGTTCGACATAAGTGGCTTGCCTAAACTTGTGTGGGGGACCTTCCCCTTAGGATTTGGTATATTTGTTAATTGAAATGCCTTATACGTAAGGTGACAAGTGCATACTTGTGCTAATTGTGAAAAAATCTGGTTTCCATTAAGAACTTAGAATTTGTTGTTTTCCTTTCCTATTTACATTACTTGCAAGCTAAGCCTGTTACTAGCTTAGGAAAGAATGTCTAATTGATTTAACTACTTATTTGCTATACTGTCCTAATTGAATTATGTGCAGCATGCTAGGTTAGAAATGCCTACTTTACCTTGGTGTGAAATTGATTGATTTGGGTATCTTGTTGCTGTTGTGTATTTGTTTTAGGACTACGGGACGGTATCCTGGAGCTCTCCTGTATGTCTACTTTGGGACTATGGATTGGTATTCCGGGAGATCCCATGCACTTCTATATTGGAACTACGGGATTGCACCCGGTAGATTCCCCAGTGTTGAGAATTTTTTTATTTGGGACTACGGACTTGTATTCCGGGATATCCCCCTGCACGTTTATGAGTTGGACTACGCGACTGCACTCGGGAGATCTATCGGATATTATATTTGGGGACTACAGGACGATATCATGGGAGAATCCCCTGTTGATATCTTTGTATTGAGCTGTATTTGTTTACCGTGATCACTTGTTTTCTGTTTGTTTACATCCTGTGTTGCTCCTATTACTGCACTCATTTATATTGTTCTGTTTTACACTATCGAACATATATTATTTAACCTCCGTATGGCCCTGACCTTCCTCGTTACTACACGACAGAGGTTAGGCTTGGCACTTACTGAGTACCGTTGTGGTGTACTCATGCCCTTTCTGCGCATGTTTTTCATGTGCAGATCTAGATACCTCTACTGAGACTTACCATCCTTGAGGCGAGGCGATATTTCAAAGACTTCGAGGTATATATTCCGCGTCTGCATACCGAAGACTCTCTCTATTCTCTCTTGTTGTTACAATCCTTCTTTATTTACTTTGTTTAGATATTCTGGAGTTAGAACACTATGTAGTATTCTTAGCTTGTGATTTGTGATTTTCGGGTTTTGGGAATATGTATTAGTTTTTTAGAGTTAACGTTGTGTATTCCGAGAGGCAGATTTAAACGTTGTTTTACTACTCTATCTTTGTTCAACTTGTTCCTTCCGCAATTTGGTTTATTTTCCGCATTTTAGGCTTACCTAGTCGAAGAGACTAGGTGTCGTCACGATGGTTCACGGAGGGCGAACCGTGGTCGTAACATCCCATCTCGATATCTTTGTAATAAATGTATTTGTACTATGTTGGAATTTTTCCTCTTATAAAAAGGGGATCCTTGTCATTTTGTAGACATCTGTTGCTCAATACTAAATACACAAGAACATTCTCTATGCTCTCTAACGCATTATCTTGATCTCATTACTTCATTTATTGTTCGTATTTATTGTTCTTCATTTAATTCTTATTATTGGCCATACAGAGCCGTTGTTGATTAATTTATAACTGTTAGACTCCACCAACCACCCTCATAGCTCACAGTTGAGCTTCAGACTCGACACCGAGACCCTCGAATAAGCAAGCTCGAGGCCCCGATTATTGATCGTTCGGTTTGTTTATCGCCTTACTCTCAAGATCTTATCCCGTTTCTAAGTCTTTCACACAACATCAATAGCCTAACAACTAGCATACGTATTTTTAGAACAACTAAATCAAATTTTATTGTTATTACCATTTTTCAGTAAATAGTTTGGCGCCCACCGTGGGGCTTAAAATAATAGTGATTATTTACTTGCTGGTTCTACCGCACAACGCAAGTTATCCTTCACAATTTTTCTTGTCCAAGATCTATGATTTCAAATCAAAATGCCTAAACCAGTAAGTGTGCCCGAAAACAACACTCTTAAAAATTGTGGGAAGGGCGGTACGGTTATTCCAGGTATGGGTGTGCCACCGTAAAACCCTGAGAGCGCACCGAAGATGATTCCCAAGGGTACGACCTCGTGCGACGCCCAAGGCATTAACATCGGTCCTCATATTCACCAGGGGTGCACACTGAGGAATTCAGCGGGACACTCGGAAAAATCCAACCTTGGCAAAAGGAGAGATTCCTCGGCATGTCGTTCATATGATTATCGGGGGGACTTACATTCCCCAAGGACCCATGATCAAACGGATAAAAATATCCGTTGCAATAGAAGGGTCGATCCGAGACCGCATGATCGAAGACACCCTCTCATTCGGTGAGGAAGATCTCGAGACCTTGGCAGAACCACAGAAGGACGCGCTGATAGTTTCATTTATTTAAGAAACATTCGAATTAAACATGTGATTATGGATCTAAGAAGCTCGACCAACGTAAGGTCAAAGGTAGCAGAACAATTTGGGTTGCTTGATTAGATCGTACCCGCCTCCCGGGTC
Source organism: Nicotiana glauca (assembly GCA_026770625.1). Taxonomy (NCBI): domain Eukaryota; kingdom Viridiplantae; phylum Streptophyta; class Magnoliopsida; order Solanales; family Solanaceae; genus Nicotiana; species Nicotiana glauca. The sequence goes on from MU678034.1 coordinate 228,223, forward strand.
CTCCACGGCTTCAACATAGCCGGCGAAGTAACAAAAGGAGAGATTGCCCTATCGGTTGACATGTTCGGTAGGGTTCAGAACACCAAGTTTTACTTCATCGATGGTGACATGAGGTACAACGCATTGATAGGCAGGTCGTGGATACACAGCATGAGGGCGGTATCGTACACTCTGCACAGATGATAAAGTTTCCAACAAAGGATGGTATAACGACCATATATGGAGAACATAAGGCGACGAAAGAAATGTTCATGGTTTACCAGGAGGTGACGACTCCCATATACTCCAACTCGGATGAGTCCGGGAGCATACAGACCCTCAAGGATGATGAAGAAGTTTTCCTCGCTCCTCGAACTTGTCACGCCCCAAACTCGAGGGACATGACTGGCGCTCGATCGGGTATCCCCAATCAAGCGGACCTGGGTGCCTTTCCTATCCCACGTATTACCCCACATCTTCCATTACTTATTAGCCAAGTGAAATGACCATACGATTAATTTAGAACACCAATTCATTTCAAAATATAAACAAGGTAGATGGTTACTAGCGTGGTTTACATTTTACATTGCCCCTATATACAAAATACATATTACGTAAGTTCATGACCCACGTTTCCTGTCTACGAAGCCTCTACAGAGGAAAAAGGTTACTACAATATTTACCGGTAACAAGGCTCCGGCTATACCTTTTACAACAGCAAAATAAAACTACGGAAACAAGCGGCCTGAGCCACGTAGGGCCTCGAGAGGAATGGGGCTCACCAAAACAACTGACGGAAGATGAAGAGGGAGCTACGATCGCTGGGCTAGAGTACGTGCTGCAAATCCACCTACAATCATAACACGAATGCAGCGCCCGCGACAAAAGGGACGTCGGTACACTTGAATTGTACTGGTATGTATGAAAAAACCTTGTGCCAAGTAAACTCAAGCCATAGACAAGTAAGTAACAGTAACAGAAACAACCATCAATTCCATAAATAAAGAACAATCAAGCCAAACAAGTTTTACAAACTCTCCCGTTTCCCTTCCACATTTCCACATCAATAGATTTCACATTTTTGCTCATATNTCAAAAAATCATAACAACAACAATGTACAATTTACAAAGATCACAACAACACTTCTTAAGGAGTAGCAACAATAATTTACAAGTGTTTCTATAACCATCAATACTATTTCCGTCATATTCCACAATTCACAAGTGTTTCACGTTACAACAATACTTGCCCACGATAGGCCATAGATGTTAATATCATAATTATTCCAGCTGCATCACTTACAATTTCATACGTTATTTGTTTCTCATCTAATACCATATATCATAATCACAACCATGCAATCAAACGAATTTCACAATTTACCCATGTGGATGTCACATACCAAACATTTGAACACCAACAAGGCGATTTTACAAAGTCAAGGTTAGCTATACATACCAGGAGCCGAATTCCCTTTTAATTTCTACTTCCAACTTCACCAAAAGCCTAGCAACGTCTATCTAGTGCACAAATTAATACATTTTTATTAGAATCAAAGTTCACAATCACTACCCGAACACATTTAGGTTATCAACCCTTCTTTAAACAATTCTTTACTCCTTCCTAACTACTCTTACTAGATTTTAGGTTTTAATAAACGCGCATGAGTGTTTCAACCCCTATTATCAAGAACTAATGCATGAGACTTTCCCCCTCTCAATAAATCTGAAAGTCAATGAAAATGGGGTAGGGATTTTACCTGTAGAAATGGAAATGAAGACGCTTTAAAATTTCCGGGACCAGATAATTTGAGGAACAAATTTTGAAGAAAATGAACTTTCTCTCAAGAACCCCTCCTCCCCCTCTCTTGTTTTTGCTCAGAAAAATGGTTAAAAATGAGGGGTTAGGGTGTTTTATTAGAAAGGGTGTTGGGTTTTAAAGTTTAGAAAATAGAAGCCCCAGCAAGATCTGTGGTCGCACTATGCAATCGCCGAATTTGAATGCGGTCCGCATATTAGACCGCAAAACTGACCTCAATCACTGAACATCTCTGCCTGGGTATGCGGTGGAAATGCGGTCCACATTCTGATTATGTGGTCGCATAATGGACCGCATTTATAACATCAACTTAGACTAACTCTCTGATTAACTATGCGGCAGGAATACGGTTCGCATATCGATTATGCGATCTCATTCTGAACCGCAAAAATGACACTTTTCTGGAAAACTGATTCTTTTGATTTTTAAAGGCTTAGATCACTACCAAGGCTTGCTTGCCGCGAAGAATTCTACACATTCCTAGCACATATTCGGAGTCAACACCACGAGTTACTAAGTTTTGAGATCAAAAATTATTTACGGGGCCTTACATTCTCCCCCACTTAAAATCATTCGTCCTCGAATGAGGATTTTGAAAATCAGTTGGTTTTTGAAAGACATGATATGAAGACTCTCAAAATTTTCACTAACTCCCATATTCTTGAAAATTTTTGCCAGAGTTTCCTTTGTAATATGGACATATCCACCTGTCAGAGAGCCCCCGAAACATATTTTCAAGCACCATTACACAATTACAACTATCTCTACAACTTGTACACAATTCATTACCTCAACAATTGCACATATTCTATCACTTGCTACATTTTGAACATAAACTAGTCACTTCAATGAGTCCCCCATATAAATAAACCATTATCAATCTATACCACCATTAGTTGTTTACTTATCACATGAGTCTTTATAAAACTTCCATTTACCAAAGGGAGGTTCACATGATTTGAGACAATCACAACACACATATTCCTTGCACAACTTGGGGAATTTCAAGAGTAAAGCATTTAGGAAAGAACCAATTTGAACACAATATTAGTTTTGTTTTAGTGATAAGAGTTCGCACGATTTCTACTAGACTTGCTTAAACAGATGGGGGTATTTTTCCTTCATTTCTTTTTCTGCTTCCCACATGGCTTCCTCAACTTGTTGACTTCGCCATAACACTTCAACAGAGGCAACGTCCTTATTTCTCAACTTACGGACTTGCTTATCAAGAATGGCAACTGGAACTACTTATACGATAAGTCTTCATTAACCTCGATAGTCTCGACTGGCACGATGGTGGATGGCTCTCCAACCACTTTCTTCAACATGGATACATGGAACACCGAGTGTACTAATGACATTTCAGGAGGCAATTCCAGCCTATAAGCCACCTGCCCTACTCGATGAGCGATCCGATACGGTCCGACATACCTAGGACTCAACTTCCCTTTCTTCCCGAATCGCATGACTCCCTTCATAGGAGATACCCTCAAGAACACCCAATCATCAACTTGAAATTCCAAATCTCTTCGGCGAACGTCCGCATAGGATTTCTGGCGACTCTGAGCAGTTTTCATCCTTTCCTGAATGACTTTAACTTTGTCCATAGCCTAGTACACAAGATCTGGCCCTAGCAATTCTTCTTCACCCACTTCAAACCACCTAATTGGAGACCCACACCTTCTTCCGTACAATGCCTCAAACAGGGCCATCTGAATGCTAGCATGAAAGTTGTTATTGTAAGCAAATTCTATAAGTGGTAAGTGATCATCCCAAATACCTTTGAAATCCAAGACACAAGCCCGCAACATATCATCAAGCGTCTGAATAGTCCGCTCGGCCTGACCGTCGGTCTGCGGATGGAAAGTTGTGCTGATATTCACCTGAGTACCCAAACCTTGCAGAAATTTCTTCCAAAAATTAGCTGTGAACTGGGCCCCTCGATCCGAGATGATAGAAAGTGGAGTGCGATGAAGCCTTACTATCTCCTTGATATACAGCTTAGCATATTGTTCTGCAGTATCGGTGGACTTGACTGGCAAGAAGTGAGCTGATTTGGTGAGTCGATCCACTATTACCCAAATTGAGTCGAACTTGCGCTGAGTGCGAGGTAACCCTACCACGAAATCCATGTTGATCATCTTCCATTTCCACATTGGTATTTCCATAAGCTAAGTTAACCCACCAGGCTGTTGATGCTCAGCCTTCACTTGCTGACAATTCGGACATTTAGATACAAAGTTCTCCACACCGCTTTTCATACTGTTCCACCAATAAATCTCCTTAAGATCATGATACATTTTCGTAGAACCTGGGTGCACGGAATACCTGGAATTCTGAGCCTCCGCCATCACCCTCTCCCGAAGCTTATCCACATCCGGGACACATAGCCTACCTTGACACCGCAATACACCATCCTCGCCGCCGAGTGAAAATGTCGAAGTCTTGTTATTAAAAACTGCTTCCTTCATCTGAGCCAATGTTGTATCCATAAACTGCTTTTCCTTGGCCTCCGCTACGAGAGACGATTCTGCTCTATTATGCACCACAACATTCCCCTCGTCTGATGTCGATAAACAAACTCCTAAACTGACCAATTGATAAATCTCCCGAGCCAAGGGCTTATGATCCACTCCCAAATGAGCAAAACTACCCGTAGATTTCTGACTGAGACCGTCGGCCACCACGTTTGCCTTCCCTGGATGGTACAAAATGTTCATATCATAATCCTTGAGAAATTCTAACCACTGTCGCTGCCTTAAATTCAGTTCCTTTTGCTTGAACAAATACTGGAGACTCTTGTGGTCTGAGAACACATCCACATGGACCCCATAAAGATAATGCCGCCATATTTTCAAAGCAAACACAACTGCCGCAAGCTCCAAATTATGCGTCGGATAATTCTTCTCATGATTCTTGAGCTCCCTCGAAGCATATGCTATAACCTTCCCATGTTGCATCAACACACATCCCAAACCAACCCTAGAGGCATCGCAATAAACCACAAATCCTTTCGTGCCTTCTAGCAAGGCCAATATTGGCGCCGAGGTCAACCTTGACTTCAGTTCCTAAAAACTTTTCTCACAAGCGTCGGACCATTGGAACCTACCTGCTTTCTGCATCAATTTAGTCAATGCGGAGGCGAGGGTTGAGAATCCCTCCACAAACCTCTGATAATACCCTGCTAAGCCCAATAAGCGACGAATCTCCTTCGGGGTCGTGGGTCTAGGCCAATCCTTCACTGCTGCAATCTTCTGGGGGTCTACCTGAATCCTTTCACTGGAAACAACATGACCCGAAAAGGTAACATACTTCAACCAAAACTCACATTTCGAAAATTTAGCATACAATTGGTGCTAACGAAGAGTCTGCAATACTGCTCTGAGGTGAATGGCATGATCCTCCCTTCTTCGCGAATAAACGAGGATGTCGTCAATGAAAACGATCACAAAGGAATCTAGAAATGGCTTGAAAACCCGATTCATAGGTCCATGAAAGCTGCTGGGGCGTTGGTTAGCCCGAAAAACATGACCAAGAATTCAAAGTGACCATAGCGAGTTCTGAAGGTGGTCTTAGGAATGTCCTGCTCTCTGATCTTCAATTGGTGATACCCGGACCGCAAATCAATTTTGGAGAAGAACTTTGCACCTTGCAATTGGTCGAACAAATCATCTATCCGAGGCAAAGGATATTTATTCTTGATGGTGACTTTGTTAAGCTGCCGATAATCAATGCACATCCGAAGAGACCCATCCTTCTTTCTGACAAAAAGAACCGGAGCACCCCAGGGCGACACACCAGGTCTTATGAACCCCGTCTCTAATAAATCCTTCAGTTGCTCCTTTAACTCTCTTAACTCTGCTGGCGCCATTATGTATGGTGGAATGGATATTGGCTGAGTATCTGACAATACATCAATCCCGAAATCAATCTCCCTATCTGGTGGAATCCCTGGAATCTCATCCGGAAACACTTTAAGAAACTCATTCACCACTGGCACGGACTCGGGGACAAACACTTCTGAAGTGGTGTTCTCCACCCGGACCAAATGATAGATACACCCCTTCTTAATCATCTTCGAAGCCTTAAGGTAAGAAATAAACCTACCCTTTGGCACCACACCATTTCCTTTCCACACAATAACTGGCTCGTTAGGGAACTAGAGTCTCATGACTCTCTTCTGGCAGTCAAGTTTGTCAAAGCACGAATAAACCAATTCGTCCCCATGATTACATCAAAATCTACCATTCCAAGCTCAATAAGAGTGGTCGTGGTAACACGACCACACACCGTGACACCACAATTCCTATAAACTCGTGAGGCTATAATAGAATCACCAACCGGAGTCGATACAGAGAACCGCTCATGAAGCTGTTCGGGTTCTGTCCCAAAACTTGAAGCAATGAATGGGGTGACATAAGACAAAGAGGACCCCAGATCAATAAGAGCATAACAATCAACGGCCTGAACAGACAAGATACCTATAACAACATCTGGAGAAGCCTCAGCACTCTGGCGACCACTCAAAGCATAGAACTGGCTAGGTCCATCCCTACCACGAGCTCCACCCCTAGCCGCACCGCGCCCTGCTGGAGCTGCAGGATGCACTGATGATGTAGCAACTAAAGAACCGAATGACTGGGAAGATCCCCTACCCATACCCCGACTGGGCGCACAACAGTCACGCTGGATGTGACCTCTCATCCCGCACCTATAACATACCAGGATATCCAAATAGCGAGTCTCTGTATGGAATCTCCCACACTTATGGCATGTAGTTCCCCCCTGTTGTTGAGACCTCACTCCTTGACGACCGGACTGACGGGACTTCCTACTATCTGAACCTGGCCTAGAACGACTGCTCTGCTGATAACTGTGTACAGATGGCGGTGCACTCACCGAGGACTGAGCATATGACTAGGATGGCCCTGATGACCCCCTCCCCGAAACTGGTCTCCCTGAGTGACACATTGACCGGGCCCTGCTGCTACTCTCCCTTTCTGCCCGAATCTTCAACTTCCTAGCCTCTGTGGCCTGAGCGAATCCTACAATCTTTTCATAATTCATATATGAGTGCAAGGCCGCTGTAGCAGCCTCATTCACCACCAAAGGACTAAGTCCCTGAACGAAACGCCGAACCCGAGAATCCATGGTCGACACTAACTGAGTAGCATACTTGGACAACCTCACAAACTCCATATGGTACTCCCAAACACTCATACTGCCATGTTTGAGAACCTCGAACTCAGTGGCACTGGCTGCCATTGCCTCGGCAGGCGGGAAGTTGTCCATAAAGGCATCTACAAACTCATCCCATCTAGCCGGAGTTCTTCCCTCCTCACGAGAATCCACCCACATCTCAAACCACGAACGCGTTGCTCCCTTCAACCTGTACGAAGCCAACTCAACCCCCTCTACCTCTGTAGCCTTCATCACTCGAAGGGTCTTATACATCTCATCAAGGAAATCCTGCGGATCGGCCTCTGGGTCTGTGCCTGAGAATTCTGGAGGGGCCAATCGCAGAAACTGGTGGACTCTGGAGCTGGCGGAATCTCCCTATCCGCTAGAGGACGCAGGGGCATCATGAGATCTCTAGGCCTGGGCAGCCACTAACTAGGTCAACATACGGATAGCTACTCTAAGGTCCCCATTAGAAACCCCGGGAGCGTAAGCTGGAACTGTATCAGAATCAGGAATATTGTCCGGAGGGATGGTGGCACCCTCTGCCGCAACCGGAACAAGAATGCTTGGATCTAGGATAGATGGGCCGAGCAGATTCAAGGCCGGTGAGTCACTCTCACCCACGACATCAGGTACATCATTCACAGCCACACTTGGGGTGGCGTCGGCCCTAAGGTCGAGTCTAGCTTTCTTCTTAGGTGCCATTTCTGAAAATTTCGGAACAAGGCACGAGTTAGACATAAATACTTCAACTTTCACTTCACCGCACGATATAGAATAACAAGGAAGTGGGTAAATTCCTAAATGACCATGCAGCCCCTACTTATAGATGTGGTCGACAACACACCGATAAGAAGGGCTCTACTAGACACGGCTCCGAGAAATCCTAGGACACTTTAAAACCATAGGCTCTGATACCAAGTTTGTCACGCCCCAAACTGGAGGGACATGACCGGCGCTCGACCGGGTATCCCCAGTCAAGCGGACCTGGGTGCCTTTCCTATCTCACGTATTACCCCACATCTTCCATTACTTATTTGCCAAGTGAAATGACCATACGATTAATTTAGAACACCAATTTATTTCAAAACATAAACAAGGTACATGGTTACTAGCGTGGTTTACATTTTACATTGCCCCTATATACAAAATACATATTACGTAAGTTCATGACCCACGTTTCCTGTCTACGGAGCCTCTACAGATGAAAGAGGTTACTACAATATTTGCCGGTAATAAGGCTTCGGTTATACCTTTTACAACAGCAAAATAAAACTACGGAAACAAGCGGCCTGAGCCACGTAGGTCCCCGAGAGGAATGGGGCTCACCAAAACAACTCACGGAAGACGAAGAGGGAGCTACGATCGGTGGGCTGGAGTACCTGCTGCAAATCCACCTACAAACATAACACTAATGTAGCGCCCCCAACAAAAGGGACGTCAGTACACTTGAATTGTACTGGTATGTATGAACAAACCTTGCGCTAAGTAAAATCAAGCCATAGACAAGTAAGTAACAGTAACAGAAACAACCATCAATTCCATAAAGAAAGAACAATCAAGCCAAACAAGTTTTACAAACTCTCCCGTTTCCCTTCCACATTTCCACATCAATAGATTTCACAGTTTTGCTCATATTTTCGTTTCAACAGTGATTTCGATCACTTTCCACCCTTATTACCTCGGCCAACCTTATTACCTCGGCCACCCTTATCACCACAACCCGCACCTTATTAATTCGTGTTGCGGCGCGCAACCCGATCCCACCGTACATTTTCAATTCACAAACAATCACAACAACAACAATGTACAATTTACAAAGACCACAACAGTACTTCTTAAGGAGTAGAAACAATAATTTACAAGTGTTTCCATAACCATCAATACTATTTCCGTCATATTCCACAATTCACAAGTGTTTCATGTTACAACAATACTTTCCCACAGTAAGCCATAGATTTTAATATCACAATTATTCCAGCTGCATCACTTACAATTTCATACGTTATTTGTTTCTCATCTAATACCACATATCATAATCACAACCATGCAAATCACACGAATTTCACAATTTACCCACGTGGATGTCACATACCAAACATTTGAACACCAACAAGGCGACTTTACAATGTCAAGGTTAGCCATACATACCTGGAGCCGAATTCCCTTTTAATTTCTACTTCCAACTTCACCAAAAGCCTAGCAACGTCAATCTAGTGCACAAATTAATACATATTTCTTAGAATCAAAGTTCACAATCACTACCCGAACATATTTAGGTTATCAACCCTTCTTGACACAGTTCTTTACTCCTTCCCAACTACTCTTACTAGATTTTAGGTTTTAATAAACATGCATGAGTGTTTCAACCCCTATTATCAAGAACTAATGCATGAGACTTTCCCCCTATCAATAAATATGAAAGTCAATGAAAATGGGGTAGGGATTTTACCTATAAAATGGAGTTGAAGACACTTGCTTTAAAATTTCCCGGACCAAATAATTTGAGGAACAAATTTTGAAGAAAATGAACTTTCTCTCAAGAACCCCTCCTCCCTCTCTCTTGTTTTTCCTCAGAAAAATGGTTAAAAAATGAGGGGTTAGGGTGTTTTATTAGAAAGAGGGTCGGGTTTTAAATTTTAGAAAGTAGAAGCCCGAGCAAGATCTGCGGTTAGCACTATGCGATCGCTGAATTGGAATGCGGTTCGCATATTGGACCGCAAAACTGACCCCAATCACTGAACATCTTTGCCTGGGTATGCGGTTTAAATGCGGTCCGCATTCTGATTATGCAGTCGCATAATGGACCACATTTATAACATCAACTTAGACTAACTCTCTTATTAACTATGCGGCAGGAATGCGGTCCGCATATCGATTATGCGATCACATTCTGAACCGCAAAAATGTCACTTTTCTAGAAAACTAATTCTTTTGATTTTTAAAGGCTTAGATCACTACCAAGGGTCCGAACCCAGTCTAAAGTAAAACACGCATTCATCAAGGACGAGGTCACGAAACTCCTTAAAAATGGTCTATTAGAGAAGTGATGTATCTCGAATGGTTGGCCAACGTAGTGGTAGTACCCAAAAAAGGAAATAAGTTAAGAATGTGCGTAGATTATAAAGATTTAAATAAGGTGTGCCCCAAGGATTCTTTCCCATTGCCTAGCATCGACCGTCTGATCGATGCAACGACTAGTCATGAGACCCTCACCTTTCTCAATGCCTACTCTGGGTATAATCAAATCCAGATGAACCCCGAGGATAGGGAAATGACTTCGTTCATCACGAAGTATGGTACCTACTGTTACAATATAATGCCCTTCGGGATAAAAAACGTAGGGGCTACGAACCAAAGTCTAGTTAATAAAATGTGCAAGCCCCAAATAGGAAAATCCATGGAAGTTTATATTGATGACATGCTAGTTAAGTCCCTGCGTGCATATGACTATTAAACTCATTTGCAGGAAACATTCGACATCCTCATAAGTTACAACATGAAGCCTAATCCCGAGAAATGTGCCTTCGGAGTGGGTTTGGGCACATTCTTAGGCTTCATAGTATCGACAGGGGGATCGAGATCAACCCCGACAAAATCAAGTCCATCGAAGAAATCACGGTGATAAATAATGTAAAGGTCGTGCAATGACTAATAGGGATAATAGAGGCTCTGGGTAGATTTATATCAAGGTTATCGGACAAGAGTCATCATTTCTTCTCTTTACTCAAAAAGAAAAATATCTTTGAGTGGATTCCAGAATGCCAACACGCCTGAGAGGAACTTAAATGGTATCTGACTAGTCCATCTTTCTCCACATCCTAAAAGAGGATGAAAGGTTGTATATATACCTGGCCGTATCTGAGATAGCGATAAGCGGTGTGCTGGTTCGAGAAGAGCAAGATACGTAATTTCCTATTTATTATGCAAGTCAAACCCTAGGGGATAATAAACCAGGTATCCGCACCTAGAAAAATTAGCTCTTGCGTTAATGAGCACATCGCAAAATCTGAAAACCTATTTTCAATGCCACCGTATTTGCGTTTTACCAACATACCGTCTCCAAAGCATATTGCATAAGCCAAAACTATCGGGCTGATTGGACAAATGGACCGTCGAGCTCAGGGGGGTATGATATCGAGTACCAACCCCGAACGACCATCAAGTCCCAGATTCTGGCAGACTTCATGACCTACTTCTCACCCTCCCTCATGCCCGAGGTAGAAATAGAACTCTTACTAAAATGAGGCACATCTTCCGGGGTATGGACCCTATTCGCCAATGGCGCCACAAACGTAAGAGGATCCGAGCTCGATATAGTCCTGAAGCCGCCCACGGGTGGCATGATCTGGCAATCTATAAAAACTACAAGATTAACTAACAATGAAGCCGAGTATGAGGCTAGGATGGTATGTCTGGAATTGGCCAAAACCTTAGGAGCTGAGATCGTCGGGGAAATTTTCGATTCACTCCTGGTAGTAAACCAGGTAAATGGAAGCTACGAGGTCCGAGAAGACAAGATGCAAAGGTATTTGGACAAAATCCAAATCACATTACACTGTTTCAAAGAATGGACCCTGGTCTACATACCTCGTGAGCTAAACAACGAGGTTGATCCCCTTGCAAACCTGGGATCATATGTTGAAGAAGATGACCTACTCCCCGGGGCAATTATTCAACTGTCCAAATTATTGGTCGGGGAAGGTCATGCCGAGATTAATACTACTAGCCTTAATGGGAATTGGAGAAATAAATATACTGACTATCTGAAAGATGGAAAATTACCCGCGGACCCAAAGGAATCGAGAGCCCTGTAATCCAAATTAGCCTGGTTCTCGCTTGATGAAAACAGGCCTCTATACAGAAGAACTTTTGATAGCCCCATAGCATTATGTCTAGGGCCAGGAGACACGGATTATGTACTCCGAGATATTCACGAGGGTACTTGTGGAAACCACTCCAGCGCCGATTCCTTAGTCCGAAAGGTGATTAGAGCAGGCTACTACTGTCACAACATGGAAAAAGACACTAAGGAATTCGCATGAATGTGCGACAAATGGCAGAGATTCGCCCATATGATTCACCAACCCGGCGAACAGCTACATTCGGTCTTATTGCCATGGCCATTCATGAAATGGGGAATGGACTTCGTCTGACCCCTACCGACGGCACCTGGTAAAGCTAAATTTATTTTATTTATGACTGACTATTTCTCAAAATGGGTGGAATCGCAGGCCTTCGAGAAGATAAGAGCAAAAGAAGTCATTAACTTCATCTAGGATCACATTATGTGTCGATTCGGTATTCCTTCCGAGATAACATGCGATAATGGGAGGCAGTTCATCGGAAGCAAAGTAACGCAATTCCTTGAGGATCTCAAAATCAAGAAAATCCTATTGACGCCTTACCATCTATGTGTCAACGGCCAGGCCGAGTGAAAAAACAATATCATCACTCAAAACTTAAAAAGGAAGTTGGAAAGCACTAAAGGAAAATGGAGAGAAATATTGCCCGAAATGCTCTGGGCATACCGAACAACTTCAAAATCAAGCACAGGGGAAACACCTTTCTCTCTAGTGCATGATGCCGAGGCTCTGATACCAGTGGATATCGGGGAGCCAAGCGCCAAATTCTAACACACCACTGAGAGCTCGAACAACGAGGTCATGACTATGGCCCTATAACTATTAGATGAAAAACGAGAAGCCTCGCTGCTCCGAATGGCTGCCCAAAAGCAAATGATCTAAAGGTATTATAACAAGAGAACAAACCTCCGATATCTCGGAGTCGTGGACTTGGTCCTAAGGAAAGTTACCCTCAACACCTGAAATCCTAATGAAGGAAAGCTAGGCCAAAATTGGGAAGGACCGTGCCGCGTCCTCGGAGTAATCAGCAAAGGGTCCTACAAGCTCGGTACCATGGACCGTGAGCATCTTCCAAGCAATTAGAACATATCAATGCTGAAAAGATACTACTGCTAAGGCATGTGTTGCACTCTTTTCCTTCGACCGAATATTGTCCCTAGAAGGGTTTTACCGGCAAGTTTTTTAACGAGGCAACATATATGTGCTACCTAAGGGAGAGCCAACAAGTATTCAAGGTTTCTTTCACAATCAACCTCAAATACTTGGAGGCATTCCCCCGGAAGGTCAGCTGCTCGGAGAAGCTAAGATACTCTAAGCAGGCTCTCTATAAGAAAATAATGTACCGGTCTAAACAGTCGAACAAACCGTGTCCGTATAGAACAACCGAGCCCGTAACAGCCAAAACACGTATACTTATACCAAGTAATCAAAGGAAATCAATATTTTTGCAAAAACGGATCCTCTATCAAAAATTTCTCGAACACTCGGGGACTGGTTCAACAACTCTCAACAATGTGACCACCGGGTCGGCAACTCCAAACTCATAAGCCCTCAACGAGGCAACATCGAAATCATAAAATGGCTCCAAAGCCAAAAGCGGCCCGGACACTCAGGGACTGGCGTCGAAAACCCAATGCCACTTGACCTCCGAATTGGCACTTCAAAACTCATAAGCCCTCAACGAGGCAATATCAAAATTGCAAAACAGCTCCAAAGCCAAAAGCGCCCTGAACACTCGGGGACTGGCATTAAAATATCAAAAATCGCACGGCCTCCGGGTCGAAAACTCTAAAATCATAAACCCTCAATAAGGCAACACCAAGTTTACAAGTAATGGCTCCCAAGTCGAGGTACCCTAGATGACTCGGGGACTGTCGCCAATCACCACTAATTACAAATCCGAGGCCATAACACCCCAAACGGGAAAACTCGGTCTCGTAAGACCTATATAAGGTAACAAAAATATTTGTAAGACCTCAAGAAAGGCAGGAACCATACTTGTACCAAGTATCCAAAACTATAAGACCTCAAAGGCATGTAAAACTTGTAAGACCTTACTAAAGGAATAAACTCGATCTCAAAGTTTAGGCAACATATTGAACGTGTAAGACCCCTAAAAATGAATACCCTCGATATAGATGCCGAAACCACTTCACTCGGGACTTAAAGGCTCCAGACAAACACAAATTACTCCGTTCACAAGGTTGTACCAGCCAAACTAACACAACTTAGGGATGCGCGACCGTCGTTATAAATCACAGGCCTTCAATTACTTCGAATATACTTCGAAAAGAACCGATTAAACAGGCTACCCTCGACATAGAAAAAAGATCTTCGACCATGTCACCTCCTAAACACTAGCTTCAAGATACTCAGCCTCCAAGCCAAACCTCCCGAGATACTCGATCATCGCCATATAACGACTTAAAATCGAGGATTTTTATTAAACCGTCAAAGAGTTAACGAGGGAAAATTATTTCAAAAAGTCCTTAACGAGGGAAAATTAAAGCCTATATTAGATGTTGCATCGACCCAAGGCATAATAGCCATTGTCGCCAGCCCACATAAAAGGTCGCATCGACCCAAGCCGTAAGAGCTATTATCACCAGTGCACATAAAAGGTCGCATTGACCCAAAGCGTAAGAGCCACTTTCACTAACCCACACAAAAGGTTGCACCGACGCAACACGTAAAAGCCTAAGGGCCAGCTTGCAATTCAAAAACTTGAGGGTCGAACGAGCTTGAGTCGAAACCCGATTCGAAGACTGAACCCAAAACAGTTAACTAAATATACCAAAGAGCAAAAATGTAAAAGCCACTATCACCAGTACTAAAATTAAAGGTCGCACCGGCCAAACGCATAAGAGCCACTACCGCCAGCGCTAAAGTCGTAGGTCACAGTGACCCAACATGTAATAGATAGGTCTAACCCGAGAATATTGGGGGACCGAATTTCAACCATGATGGGCCGCTCATCAATAGCAATAACTCGAGGGTATAACCCAATGTCTAAGATCTCGAATCAATTGTCAAAAGTATCACTTATTATTCTCAAAAGGCAAAGGAGAAAATAAATTGTAAAAAATGAATAGCCTATTATACATATGGCTCGCAGAGGTACGTTTATAAGGCTTTTGAATAACTGAGCCTGCATCTTTTACGGCTCCACAAGAGGTTGTTCCCCAACAGTTCCGGCTATAGTCCCACCTTCGATGGCCTCTTCCCCTCGGGGAATCTCACTTCCATTCTTGTCATCTTCTAAAGCATTACCCGACGTATTGGAAGAAAATAGGGCAGCAACTCTCTCCTCTAAGGTCTTCACCCTCTCGAGCTCGACAGACAAATTGATATCCCTTACATGTATGTCTTCTAGAGTTTGCCTCCGACATTCTAACCGAGCGTGCTCCATTGCTCGGGTCAATTTCAGTTCATCCTCCTCAGGCACTCTACTGGTGTGAGAGTTTATTGCAACAGCACCCTCTTTGTGTGCAGATATAAGTGCCTCAGCTTCGATTTTGATCCCAGATACTGCAGCTACTAACTCAGAGTGGAGACCTCTATATTTGCCACTATCCGCCCTCGTGTCTTGAAGCTGACGCCCGACTGAGGATATCTTTTCCTGAAAGGTATCCCTCTCAGAGGTTATCTCTCTCACATGTCGTTTGAGTTCGAGGACTTCAGAGTCTCTGGCTCGGAGCCCCTCCCTCAGTAGGGCACATTCCTTCTCAAACTGCATGCAAAATCTAGGATGTTAAAACATTAGGATCTGGCAAACATTAAGACGATGGCAAAATGGAAACTACGTAACCTCTACAACAAGATGAGCCTTCTTATGCTCTTGATGGGTTACCTCAACCTGAAACTGCACGAAGGTCTAATTATAAATCACCTTGTCTTGAAGCCATGAAAAAGAAAAAGACCAGAGCGACAAATTTTAGAACGGCAGGCAGGATTTATAAAAGCTACATGCTCGCAAAGCCTGTGCATCTTGCCAAAGACGAGTGAAGCATCGAGGTCAGGAATTCCCTCGGAAGCGGATGAAGTCCTTTCGAGCGCCTCTCTGTCTCTGATAGGCACCACTGCATCGGAAGATTCTTCATTCGGGTCATTTTGCAATTTCTGAGGGGGTAAAGTTGTTCCCTAATGGGAATCACTCACGACAACGACACCAGCATGGTCAATTAGGGCTATCTCTTGTCCATGAAGGGCTCCAAAACTGGGATTCTCCGAACCGCCTACCGAGTGTGTTCTATCTCAAACGGTATTTTGCTGTCACCTTCAACTCGAGGACTTGCAGCTACTCCCGATGTTAGGTCTGCCGGGTTGGTCTTAGTTTCTTCCACCTTAGTCTTCTTGGATTGCGAAGGTTCATTCGACGGTTCCCTTTGTATTTTCTTCCCTTCACCGGGTCCCAAAGTACCCTCTTCACCTAGCGATGTTCCCTTCATCAGGGGAATCTCGCACAGACCCACACAAATGAAAGAGGTAAGCACAGGGAGTGGGAGAGCTATCAGTAGCGATTCAGGTTGAAAGGTACGACTGTAATAGGGGTGAAAACTCACCATGGTCCTTAGCTTTCCATCGAGCTCGAGATAGGTAACGCCACACTCGCTCGGCATGTAGGAAAATCAAGTCCAGCCAGACGACCCAACCCTAGTGGTCCGTGACCGTGCCAGGATAAATGTCCATGACTGATAAGCAAAAAAAATATGCGGAATGAAAGATATACCTAAAAAGAAGAAAGGAAATACTAGATAGTGTATCTACTTACGTTCCTGTACGCGGCAAAATCAGAAGACTTGATTTTTTGCTGTCAAGCCATTTCGAAAGCTTTGCCCGAGACCCCGAGGGAGGGATGTCGTGATCGAGTTCTCAGCCTCAGGGATCGTCGAAACCCGATTCAAAGGAATCGTGGACCGTGGTCAGGATAAAAGGGGAAGCCCCCTAGGCACTCGGCTGTATCTGACATGCCCAACCTATCTAGAGCTTACTGTGAGGCCTTGCATCAAGCCATCCCATCTTCGTACTATTGTAATTAATACACATGTACTTGTATCCGAGTTCCCCTCTTATATAAACAGGAATCACCTTAACTTGTAAATGACTGATGTTACTCCACTTCTCCAACAATTCAATAATATCTCTCTCTTCTAAATTGTCTATCTTCATCAACCTTGAAGTCACCTTAGAACTTTATCATTTTCTCATTTTTTCTTCGTTACTTTGCTCAATATTGATAATATAGAGCCTTGCTTAGCTATATTTTTTCCTGTTATCCACTTCCCGACTGCCCTCGATAGCCGAAGATAGGCTCAAACCTCGGCCCCGAGGTGTCTACTTGCTAATCTTACGCCCGGGCAACAACTCCCTACTCGTTCGATTACTACCTTGCTTAACTCTTTTTTGTCATTATAGTTCACGTTTTAGCACCTACCGCCCTAACAAGCTAGCTCAGAATAGATCGCGTATTTTTAGAATCCCATTTACAAATTTAATTGTTGTTACCATTTTCACGGTAAATAGTTTGGCTCCCACCGTGGGGCTAAAAATAATAGTGATTATTTTCTTGCTAGTTTCGTCACTCGAACACACGTTATCTTTCACACATTTTCTTGCCCAAGTTCTTTCGATTTCAGGTTAATGTCTAGCTCGATGAGGGTGATGTGGAACGATAAACCCAAAAATCACAAAGGGAACGGTATGGCTGTTTCAACTGCAGGCACGACACCGCAGGACCCCGATAACGCTTCTAGATCGGTTTGAGCGGACGCGGGGTTGCACAACGTGCAGTGGGGCAAAGATGTCTCGCGCGCCAATGACGACACACAACACGTCGACCAACAGGAAGCCCAAAAAATCGCAGCCCGGGTAAAAAATGAAGTTAATCTTCATATTATTTTTTAAATGTTGCAGGAACGATATTTGGCTATCGCTCAGCTACAGAATCGTCCAGAGACTCTCAGCGCGGCAGCACCAGAAATATCTCCATAAGTCGAGCCAGTACCTGAGATATCAGGCAACGACGGACCGGCAACCTACCCCGTAGTAGTAAGGATGTTGGAAGACCTCATTGAAAGGATCAAATCATGCTCACGGAAACTCCTACAACAACCGTCTCCCGAAGATACGATCCAGGAACTCATTTCACAAAAGTCAGAAATGCTGAATCTCCCTAGGTATGATAGGACTCAAATCCTTACGGGCGCATCAACACTTACACACGCTCGTCCAGGAACAACAACCTCCAAAATATTGAACTTGAACCTGTCCCAAAAAGGATATTCGAAGAAACTCTCCCGAAAGAAACCATGACGCAGCGCCACTGCCTGACACCTGACCTCGTGGACCCGCTCACCGTATCAGCGCGGACCTTAGAAGCATGCTCGGCGCCATCAAAGCAATACCAAAAGGGCCCAATGTACTTGACACCGAACAAAGAAGAAATAAAGTGTCGCGGGAAGTCGCACCCCGCTCCTCGACAGGACAAACAAGACAGCTCCATGTTTCGAGTAGTTGGGCAGCACATGCCTTCACCAAAAACCTAAATGAAGCATACCAGGCGATTCCAGGGCATTTCAAGCAAAGGCTGCTTATATATCCAGCCAAGGCTTGGTTGGATGCCTGCAACCGACACCAGTCCCAAATCAGAGACGTAGACAACCGTCCAGGAACCTCCTCTGGTTCGGCATAGCCAGGCAGATTCCTAGAAAATAAGGTGACACCAAGTGAGTGAAGGCATTGCCCGTGCAGCGCGAGCGCAAGAGACGACTTGAGGTGCAACGCACCTCGCAACAACAAGGCAGTAGCCCGAGGACAACACCCCCGAGGAACCTCCAATGGTACTAGATTCAACAAAACATAGCTGGCAAGGAAAGCTCGCCTCATGGAATACAACTTCAACATTGCAGTACCAACCATAGTGGTCACTATAAGCAAAGCCAAGAACTCTAGGCGGCTCGGACCTAATCGACCGAAACCCCTCCAAGGAAACCATGACTCGCCACGTGAACCTCGAGTCGCTCAGGGTCACAAGCATAAAAGAGCAACAACTATGCCATTCAACAAAAGTCACCACGAAATGGCATCAAGCAGGTAGACCCAGATCCAGCTCCACGAAAGGAAGGAAATTGGGAAAAACAGAAAATGGAGCCGGCGAGCCACAGCATATCGCCACAGCATATCGCCATGACTATAAAAGGACGGTGGTACCCCACAAAGATCTGTAATGTGTAGAATGCAAGTGCCTGTGACCAGAAAGGGACGATCCCAGAAAATTCTCCCAAAGGACAACTTCGCGCCCGAGGGAAGGGACGCTGAGATTCCACCTCGGCATCGCATTAACATATTGGTAATCCCCTCTTTTATTCAAACTTATTTAAATAAATCATGTGTTTTTTAGTACAGGTGGCACGGCCAAATATACAGATGATGTTAGGCAAAAGCCAATTGGACAATCCTGACCGACATCGCTCTCGCGCTGAATCTCTGATAGGTTCCTAATGGCAATCGCCGCAACAACCAGATTGCTCCCTCTGCACAATCCGCCCGAGCTCGGGCTGATACGTCTAGCGCACAAGGCACAGGCACTTTATACAGACAACAGCAGATACGTCGTTCGGAGGCGACTTCGACCATGCTCTGCTAAAGGGGTGAAACCCCACGACATACGCATGGCTAAAATATTTAGCTACAAGCGACGATAGGAGATCCCTTATGATATGACCCATCACCGGCATTGCCCTCGAAGGGGTCGAAGGGTAAGCATAACCACATCTTCGGTCAGGCCTGGTGGAACGTGGCAGAAGGCTACGATAGGACTCACTCCCCGAAACGCCGCCTTCGCACTTCCCAGAAACGAAGAACTACTCTACCCTTTTCCATTGTTTATTTTCTTCTCTTTTCGCTAACATGTATGCATGCAGTCAGTTGAGGCATTCGGTAGCCTTGAACCCCACTCGGGAGTCCGAGGCCACCACGGAGCCCGCCAAACATTCTTTCCTCAACTAGGTTTCTAACATGGAGAAGGTTCCGCCAACAAGATTATTACTAGGGCTACATACCCCCACCAAGATGGGGATCCGACAAGATCGCAATCTTCTCTTCTAAGTTCCAATGCGGAATCATATAACACATCGGATAATACGAGAAGTGACACTCATATGGGCCGAACTCGCAACAACGGGACAACATGTATTTACAGCATATATTTTCGCCAATCAATAAAGAAGATTTTTTAGGCATTCCATGCTTCGTATAATATTATTTCGGCATATTCACAGCAAAATCCCCTCCGCCAGATGTATCTCGAGATACTCGGAGACTTAAAAAATTCGGCGCGTGGATGACCCCAAGGTTGGGACGCTGGGCTAACCAAGACCTTATGGGGCAACTCCGAGCTCACGACAAGCGCTCTTCAGGCATAAAAAACTTGATGACTCGGAGACTACCGCCAATCTCCCCGTACTGGAAAATCCAAAATTATAAGACCTTAGCCGGCAGCCTTGGTATAACCAGATTTGTTCTCCACAAACTGTAAGACCTCAACTGGCATGGCAAACTGTAAGACCTCAATAGGCATGAAAAGTCCGGCATTTTAGGCTATACATCGCATTTGTAAGAATCCCTAAAGGGCATACCGTTTGTGTAGACGCCTAAAACTGTAGCTCGGGATAAAAAATGGCCACGGCCAAACGCACATGACTACGATCAAAACGGTTGATACAACCCAAATAACCCGATTCGGGGACGCCCGACTGTTGCTAAAAAATCCTCCGAATTTTCTTCGTAAAGAACCAGTTAAAAAACAGGCTTCCCTCAACAGGCAAAAAACGAGTCCTGACAACGTCGGTTCCTAAAATCGCAAGAGCATCGATCTACTCGACCCATGAGCTATGAACCTTACGAGGTGCTCAAAACATCGCCGACTATGACATGAAATCGAGGTTTCAGAACCGAAGATGGGTCAGGCAAAAATATACAAAAAGCCCCCCAGGCAAAATCAGCATAAGAGCGATTGTCGATAACTAAGCAAGCCTACGGTCCTCATATTAAAAAGTCTCTACGACCCTATAGCGTAAAATGTCTCTAGGTCCGAGCAGCGTAAGAGCCATTCTCGCCAGCTTTAAAATTGACAGCTTGAGGATTAAAGCGAGCTCGGATTTTAACCCGATTCGGAGATTGGATCCAAAATAGTCAACTATGTAAGCCTACGAGCCACGTACTAAAAGGTCTCATCGGCTGAATGATAGAAAATCCACCATCGCTGGCCGAAAACTCAATGAGATTTAAGGGTCAATTACAGCTCGAATCGCAATGCGACTCGGAGACTGGATCCAAAAATTATAATACGCCCGAGGGCATGACATCGATGCCACTACAGCAGACCGAAATCTAAAAAAAGATTAAGGGTCGATTACAGCTCGAATCGCAATGCGACTCGGAGTCTGGACCTGAAAAATCGCCAAATTCACAAGGGCAAGAAATAAAAACCATTATCGCCTGCCCGAACAGGCTCAAGGGTATATTAATCCCAAGTCAGATACCGGCTCGAAGATTGAACCTGAGGATAATTAAACCGCAATATGCCTAAAGGAACGGCCCAAATGATACTATCGTCAGCCAAGACAAATCTCTAGGCCATGCATCCGCAAAATCGTTTCGATCCAGGAGCATAAAAAGCCATCGCCCTCAGCCCATGAAGTCGGGAACGAGCTGGAAAGCCAATTGAAGCTCAAGTCGCAACATGACTTGGGGACTAGGTCCTGAAACAGTCTACGCGATCGAAAGTGACAACAGAAAAAAGGTACAAAAAGGAATAAACTTTTAAAATTCTTCTTATATTACATATGCAAAAGCATTCTCCACCTACAGACATGTCTTGCGCATGCCGGAAATGAAGCTACAAAATGGTGGAATCTATATTCTGGACCAAAGGACTACAGCTTGTCAAGTTCACCCTCTGAAACGTCCACGAGAAGTGACCGAGCATCACACTCATCAACCATTGCTCAAGCCAATTCCTCTGAAAGAATGAAGTCCCCCGCACTAATCTCCTCGAATACCTCTCTTCGGGATCAGTAGTGAATATATTCCTCGATCATCTTCTCACGATCAAAGGCTCGTGTAAACTCGGATTGGGCATCAACAACATCCTTTAAGCAAATAGCCATATCATGATCAGCCTTGGTTCGGCTTAATGCCGCTTCTACCCGGGCATCGATTATCTCGGCCTTGACCTTCGAGATATCAGACTCAAGTCTCTTGATCATATCCGCCTAAACTTTGGCATTGTCACGGGTCGAGTAGAGTTGGAATTCGAAGGAAGGGACCTTAGCCGAGATGCTCATCTCCTCTAGAGTTTGAGCCTCCACTTGTTCTCCTAGCTCCTCGCAAGCGGCCCTAACGCGGTTTACGTCACCTTTAAGGTACTCCATGGCCTCCGCCTTTTTCTGCAACTAATACGGCAAGAGGAAATTAGCTTTAAGTTTAGAAAAAATCAAGCAAGCACTACAAGAAATTACCTGCTCCATCAAATAGCTCTCATAGTTTGAACTTCAGTACCCCTCATATCGCCAATTCTACAGCTCAACTTCCTTCTCCTTGAAAAGAAGTCTAAGGGATTCTCTCTCATCCAAAATTCTCTAA
This sequence comes from Nicotiana glauca, assembly GCA_026770625.1. Taxonomy (NCBI): domain Eukaryota; kingdom Viridiplantae; phylum Streptophyta; class Magnoliopsida; order Solanales; family Solanaceae; genus Nicotiana; species Nicotiana glauca. The sequence continues at coordinate 250,711 of MU678034.1, forward strand.
AACTTGGCCCTTTGGCGGAGGAGCTCGGACTTAAGCCTATCGCAGGCCTGCACATGATAGATTTAATAGGAGGAGGAAGATGCGGGATACAAGGAAATTGTGCATAAACTCACCAAAAAGTGAAGATGACGAATTTCCTCCAAATCAGAACACGCTCCTGTTGATCCTGCTCGTGCAACCCTAGAAGAACTGGACCTGGGCACGACGAGCTCGCTCAAATGAGCTGTTGGCCAGGAATCAGGCGCTGCAAGAGCAGCAGACTCGGGCGACGCCCCATCCTCAGGAGTACGAGCCCGACCACTACTGCCAAAGGCTCCTTCACATTGCGGGCTCTTGTCCCTCTTATTATTTTCATCCCTCTGCCAAGAGGCCAAAAACTCCATCTCATCTCTGGAAAATCATTGTCTCGCCCTAAGGAACTACCCGATATCTACAAACGACGAATCCAGCACATACGAGATGGGAAAATGTTACCGTGGGTGTATGTCAGCAAGGGAAAAGCTACATACGCATGTACCTTGATGTTCCGCTCCCTACCTGATGCGAGACATAACTTGCCACCTGCGTTCGTTGCAAGATGAATGACTCACCAGCCTCAGAACCCAATCGTGCAGATCATGGACTTTGCCCGACATCCTCGAAGTTGCTGCAACAAGGGAGATAAGATTGTTATTTAGTTGATTTTCGCTATGAGCAAAATCTGAAGAGCAACAAAGCGCCTCACTCACGTGGATGATTCCACCCTTTGGGAAATGGAAAAAATTCCACAGGAATAATATCGATCGATCGGACTCGGACAAACCAACTGGCCATCTCGGTCTCCACCCCCTCATCGTCAACAACAAAGGTTATGGGCGAACGATTCCTCAGGGTTAGCATGATGAAAAGGCTGATATAGCTTAATGAGATGGTCAAGAATGAAATCAAGCCCGGCTTTCTCCGCGAAGAATCACATCATCAGCACCGTTCACCAAAATGACGGATGAATCTGCGCTAGGCTAAACCGATACATCAAACAAAAGTCAAGCAAAACCCTATGAGGGGGGCCATATGTAAAAAGGGTATAGGTACACACTCTAGAACCCATCAGCAGTGTCTGCGACGCCTTCATCTCGGGAAAGCGCCTGCAGTGTTTCCTGCTCGCTCCACCCATAGTATCTCCTCGCCATATCGAGGTGTTCCTCGCTTATTAGGGACACCATTTCCATAGCAAAATCCTTCAGTTCTTGAGCGCCAGGAACATCACTCTCTGCTCTTCGCCATGCCGATCCCGAAGTGGTTGCTATAACTATGATAAAACTGACAAAATAAAGCAAGGGAAAGCACCAAAACTTTTTTGCACTTTCAGAGATAAAGAGGCTTATGACAAAACAAAAGTACAGCAACCCAAATATAATGAAGTCTTGCCAAAAGCCAAATTCGCCCGGCTTATATGCAAAAGGCAACGGTGAGGCGCCTTTGATACCCGATCCAAGAAACATCGTATAACAAAGGTCAAGACTCGAGGGGCCACATGTATTATCTCCATGCTCGAGGCAACATTTTGCATCGGGAGCCCCCGGCCCCATGAAACAGGGCCTCGATGAGCTCCAAAATGCTGGTACTATAAGCAAGTCAAGCGCCTGGGCTCGTGATCCCCTCTCCAGAGGAGCAACCTCGAAAGCTCCGATCAGCAAATCTCCACGATGGCCCAAAGAGGTGCCCAAACATAGGCAAAATCCTCAACGGAAGCCAGCGTTATACTTTCTAAAAGTATTATCAACATAAAGACCAACAGGGCCCCCGGGCGCCTGAACAAAACCTTTATCCGGGACAACATTTCTAAAGACCCCATAATTCGACGCGCGATCTCCAAAAAAATTAGCAGGCCTCAAACTTATCTGATCGGTCCCCCATCAATTCAAAATACGATAATTAGATCGGGGGAGAGCCGTGTCGATCAGCTGGAGATCGGTACAAGCTCTCACGGCAAACTATGATGGCCAACAAACAAAAGAAGGCATTAAAAGAGCCCTGAAGGGCGTAAGAGCATACAAACATAAAACAAAGTAAGAGAAGCAGAAGTCGACAAAATAAATTTTTATTCATGAAGAATTTGGGTAAAATAGCCCCCGAGTATTCCATGCATGCAATTACAAAGCCCTTGAAGGGTCATTACATACAAGTTACAAAGGCCTACAAGTATCTACACCTAAGGCGGAGGAACGGGAGAAACATGTGATGAAACCCAGGCGCCTGATCTGCCCTCGAGAGTCCATCTCTGGTATCAGTATCCTCGGGTGCCACACCCTCGATTACATATCCTCAAAGGTGACTCTTTGGACCTCTACCTCCCATAGGTTCCCAGCTCAATCCCCCGAGGGGTCTCCACCAGAGAAGACAAAGGAGAGGAAAAGAAAAGGACGCAGAGGAGGCAGAGAATAGAGACATGGCCTGCCGAAACCAAAGCTTGAAGATTCGGTGGGCTCCCGCCTCCATAGCAGGCGGTACTAGTTTATTCCTTGGGAAAGAAAGAGCCCTAAGGATGAAGTGTCACACCGGGCCTGGGTAGAAGAGTGAGCAGCGATGCGTAATCCGAACAACCGTCTATGCAAAGAGGAAACCCACTCCCCATCCATCACCACTTCGGGACAATAGCAGCGGCAATGGCCAACATACTGACGACCACATCAATATCGGAACAGTATGCTTATGTTCAACAAAGGGAGGCCCCGACAGAAGGCCACGGTGCAGTCAGGAGGAACTCCTCCGAACATCCTTGAGATCTAAAGCTTCTATCATAATGTTCAAAGGTAAAAGGAGATGGTGATAAGGAAGAATCAAGCACGCCAACAAAAGTATTGAGATGGGAAAAAGATTGCCAAAACGCCCTCATTTATAGGTGTGAAAACGACACAGTCATCGAGGCTCTGGAATATTGACCGTTGAATGCAATTACTGCTTCCTTTAAAAAATGTATCGACGGTAATGACAGAACACCAAGAAGGAATGTATGAGATACGCCATCTATCAAAAAATATTACGCCAAGATTCACATCATCGATATGAAGTTGCGAAAAGAAGCTCGAGGAGCCAAGAATCAGAATCATTTCCCATCACTTTGATATGGTAAATACGGAGACTATCTATACGCGGCAAAATCAGAAGACCTGATTTTTTGCTGTCAAGACATTTCAGAAGCTTGCCCTGAGACCTCGAGGGTGTGAGGTCGCGATCGAGTTCTCAGCCTCAGGGCTCGTCGAAGCCCGATTTGGAGAAATCGGGGACCGAGGTCAGGATAGACGGGGAAGCCCCCTAGGCACTCGGTTGTATCTAACATGTCATACCTATCTAGAGCCTACTGTGACGCCTTGCATCAAGCCTTCCCTTCTTCGTACTCTTGTAATTAATACACATGTACTTGTATCCGAGTTCCCTTCCAATATAAAGGGGAATCACCCTACCTTGTAAATTATTGATGTTGCTCCACTTCTCCAAAAATGCAATAATCTCTCTCTCTCTCTCTCTCTCTCTCTATCTATCTCTCTCTCTCTCTCTCTCTCTCTCTCTCTCTCTCTCTCTCTCTCTCTTAAATTTTCTATCTTCATCGACCTCTAGGTCCCTTAGCACTTTATTATGTTCTCATTTGTTGTTTGTCACTTTACTCAATATTGATAATATAGAGCCTTGCTAAGCTATGTTTTTGCCTGTTTTCCCCTTCTCGACTGCCTTCGACATCCCGAGATAGGCTCGAACCTTGACCCCGAGGTGTCTACTAGTTGATCTTACGCCCAGGGAATCAGCCCCCTACTGGTTTGATTACTGCCTTGTGTAACTCATTTTTGTGTAACTCATTTTTTTTCATTATACTTCACGTTTTAGCACCTACCAACCTAAAAAAATAGCTCGGGAATAGATCGCGAATTTTTGGAATCCCATTTAAAAATTTAATTATTGTTAGTATTTTCACGATAAACAGTTCCATATTCCACCTTTCGGGGAACGACATCGTTTCCACCGAGATCACGTCCGAATTCCTTACTCGGATAAAGCGGCTCATCCACCCTCTGGTCCCAACTTCTTCGATACAAGCAAAGAAGGCCCTCGGAGCTCCGTAGTGGAGCTTAATCAGACCCCTACGAAAGAGATGGGGGTTATACATCCTGATCAGGTAATCGAGGGTGAAGGGGATCTCCTCAATAATGTTCATATAGTATTTGATCATGTAGAGAAGTGGCCAGAATGAAGGGTGAATTTGGCTGATGGTCACTTGATACCATTGTCAGACGTTGAGAATCACGAGGTCCATTGGAGGCAAGGATGGCCCCACCGGCCCAAGGGTAAATGTGTAACTATACATGCTGAGAAACCGGCTTCGATTGTCATTATATCCTCCTCCTGAGTAGGGATCTCCACAAGCACCGCGTACCTCCAGCGACAATCAGTCCTCGCCCTTTTAACATCTGATACCGAGCTAATATACTGAGACACATGCTTATGGTTTCCAGGCTTCGAAGAAGGTCGCTCGACCTTGAAATCGAAAGTCGGTACAAAAAATTATGTAACGCATTCCTTAGCACGAGGAAGCATTATTGCTTTGCCATTAGATGGAACCAAAGAGAAGGAGGTCACGCTCTTTTGAGAAGTAGAGGCGGAAGTTTCTGCCATTCCTAAAAGATTGCTAAAGAGAAATGGAAGTTGTATTTCGAAGAAAGAACAAAGTAAAGGTAGAAGGAACCTTTTTAGGAGCTTGGTGGTGCAGTAAGTTGTAAAGAATGAGAAGAGAGGTATTTATAGAAGCCCCGCACGCACGCTGAAGGAGGCCAAGGGACAGCCAATCGGCATAATCGATGTGAAGGCTTTTAGGGGCTATGTATATGTAGTCTTTTGGCACCTTATGACTGCATTCATTACGGAAGTACTAGAGGGGCAGGAATTCAAGGTCGTTTCTAATCACTTTCACTCTAAGAAATGCGGGGACTATCTGTATATGGTAAAATCGAAGGGTCCAATTTTCTGTTATTATGATGCCTCGTAAGTATATTTCACAAGGTTCGAGACTAGGGTCGAGGTTCACCCTTGAGGGATATCGACACTGGACCTCGGGGCGATGCAGACCAACGGCTATGTTAGGAAAGTGGGGAGTACCCAAGGCGAAAAGCTAGGGCTTAATAAGTCTAGTGAAGTATGTTCAGATCCGAATCATGGCATTAACTAGCTGTCACATTGATTGAGGCCAACCCTGTACCACTATGAAGTAGCAAGAGAGGTCGAAGCAGCTTTTACCCGAGAACGACGGGATCAATTTCCACAAGGAGCTAGATATTGGAGTTGAGTTTCTATTTAAATTGGAGTTATGTAATTGTTCCTAATTGCACTTCTAAACATTGTTGGATTTGGTTTTACTTCTGATTTTACAATACTGCGGATGCTAAATTAGTCTATGTAAAGCTAAGATTAAACTATTGAGAGTTGTTCAAATAGATAAAGGGCACTAGGGTAGTGACTTTCTCCTAGGTGGCTAATTGACGGATTCTTGAGTCTAAGGCTAGATTGTCAGAATTGGGGAGTATGATATAACCATTACTTGATTCTACTGACTCTATACCTCTCGGTAGTTCGAGTAATTTTGACCGAATTGACTTTCTCAAGACCAACTGGGTATGATAATTTGTGCAAGCAATTGAGGTTCAAGTCACGTATTACTATCTTTAGGTTTAACCCCAAATCCTTGTTGGACCAATTTCATGGACTTAGGTTCTCTTTCTCAAGAAAAGCCAAAATCTACTAGACATAAACTAGTGTTTGCAACCACTAATTCAACATTAAAACCCTAAATTAGTCCAAATACCAAACACCCATAGACAATCATAGGGGTGGGCATCGGTCGATTTTGTTTGGTTATGAATATTATCGGTTTTGCCTATCGGTTATCAATCTACAAATATCTTAACCCAATAACCAAACCGATAAGATATTAGTTATTGATTATCATTTAATCGGTTATCTATCATTAACGGTTCGGTTATCGTTTTACCCGATAAGTTAAAAAAACTAAAAAAGTTTCACAATGTATAAACAATTTTCATATAAAGCTATTTTTGTAAAACAATTTTATAAGATTTTAAGAACTGTTTTGCTAAAAGTCTTTTTCAGAACTGTTCTATTTCACAAGAATTTAAATTTACTGCAATATCCAATAAAAAAATACTAACCAAATTTTCTATATTTCATTCTTCAACCCAAAAAATATTTTTAAAAAATCTCACTTCGGCTTTCAAACAAACTAAGAAAAATCCAGAGCCAGAATGCTTTCAAGAAAACTACGAAAAAGATGAAGATGAAGCACCTAAAAACTTATGCGAAGAATCAAGATGAAGCTAAAGAATGCGGCTGAGAAATGCCACTAAAGAGTGAAGAAGATGCGACCAAAGAATATGATGGATCTGAGAAATGAAATGAAGACGTGACTGAAGAGTGAAAAAATAAAGCTGAGAAAAGAATGAAGAGATCAAAATTAGGCCAAGTCTTCAAACCTTCTACCCAGGCCCAAACTTTCCCCCTATTACCCGGTCATACCCGCCCAAGTCCAGCCCCAAGACCTGGTCAGTCCAGCCCAATCCATCCTCTGACCCGACCCAGTCTCTTTGGACAACCAAACAACGTCATTTCCAGTTTAATTAAGGGAAATAGATCCTGGCCCTTCATCATGCCACATCCGACGGCCTGGATTACCTCAGTCATAACCCTTAAATCGGTCCTAAACATGGAGATCAGTTCAATCAAAATAGACCCCCCCTCTTCTCGTTCATCTCCCTCTTCTTCAACATCTCCCTCAACCCTAACCTCCATTGTTACCGGTAAACAAACCCTAAAACACCACAAAAATTCAAACATGCAACCATCACCCCTCCCTGAGTCATAATCCACCATTACTTCTCGCCAAATCCTAGCCAAATCGGACCAGGTTCGAATCTCAAATCGAAGGAAGAAAATCTTTCAAGATTGCAAGTTCTTATGAACAATTGGGCTTGAAATGAGTATTGCTCGTTTGTTCTCAAAAAGAACACATGGTTAATACCAGTTTCGTGCCGAATTGAAGTCGCCTGAGTTTGTCAAGCTCTGTTCGTACAACCACCTAGGTATTTCTATTTTTCTCTATCGTCTCCTTCATCCGTTTTGTTCGTTTTCTGTTTATGTGTCCCTCTCCCTTTCTTTTAGTTCCCTTTAGTTTGATTTCCTAGTTGAATTTGTTTGAATTTAAAACACTGAATATAGGTTTTCCTTGTTTGTATGGTGGTTGTATTTATCTCGCGAGCCTTCTAGTTTCCTTGTAGAAATTTTCATGAGTTCTGTTTGTGCATCTTGCCCGTTTAAGTATTGATTTGTTTTCCGGTCGTATAATTAGCCTTGGTTAATTCGAATATGTAGTTACATGGTAGCTCATAGATTTAGTTAAAAGGAAATTAGTCATTTGAGTCTAGTTTTTAGTTTTGAAAAAAAATTAACTAATTAATCTCTTTTATTTCCCATTGAGTCACCAAATGAATTTCTCATTTTTTTGGGCCTTGAGGCCACTCTCAACTCCTTTAAAGGGCCTGATAAGTGTTGGGTCAAGCTTGACCCATCTCTACATTGGTTTAGACTTGAGGGGTATTTTTCAGGGGTTTGAGAGGTAATTGAGGTAATCTACTTAGGGAATCTTTTAACAACAGAATGGGGAAGCTTCTAGTGGGGGGTCTTAGTGAAATTTCAGATTTGTAGGCATTTAGCTTGGCAAGCAAGTTTGAAGTTTAGGGATTAGGAAGCAAAAATGGGATTTGGAAAGGGACTAAGGGGCTAAATATTATTTTTTTAGGGCTTCCCTTTTTTCTTGCCTATAAAGGCACTCTTTCTTGCCTGAGAAGGCAGAGATTTGGAGAGCGAAGAATTTCTGAAAAATCACAAACAGCTGCATTTTGATTGTTTGATTGATTTCCTTCTTCATTTTTTTTATTCTAAACTGCTGAAGCAACATTTGATTCACCGAGTGTTTAAAAAGATTTGAATCTGGTTTAATTTGTTTGAATTCTGCTGAAAACCACTCGTTTGAATTTGATTTTCTGGATTGCTGCATTTTCATTTGGTTCTGGGTCTGGTTTTGTTGGATTCCCGGTTGTTTGTTGTTAATTTGTGCTGCTGAACTTGTTGATACTGCTCTGCTTGGCTGATTCTCTCCTCCTCGCTTACTTTGCTTTCACAGGTATTCATCTCACCTTCCAAATGTATGAGAATGACTGAGTATGGAGATTGTTTATTTCAAATGGAAATCTGTAATAATACAGTAGTTTATTTAATGTTTTTTGCACTTTTGAAGTTGTTTAGTTGAATGTGGTATTCCAATATCCTTTTCTGTTTGTGTTGAAAATGAAATGGTGTATTAAAACTAGTTTGGTAATAGCTTATGTGTTCTTTACTATTGGGATGAATGGGCTCAAATTTAAATGTTCAAGTAATCGTTAGTATAGAATCCATGACAAAGAGAGAAGTATGACTATACAGTTGGTTACTTCAGTGATGTTTCAATATTTGAATGTTCATTATGAGAATGCGTTAGATTAGAATTAAGATTAAAGTTTAATAGATTATCTTTTGATTTGGAAATGAGAGTTCACAATTGAGCATGTTTCATTTAGTTTCCACAATATCTCATTAATTGGTGCATCAGTACACGTTTGGACATGGATTAAAATGTGAGTCTAGATCTTTTATTTTGGGGCCTGATTATTCAGAAAATCTATTAAGCTTAGTTAGAAATCGGTTTTGTATATAGCATGTTATGTTAACTTATGGGCGAATATCTAAATTTCGATTATTCATTTCAATAGTATGTTATATTTGTATTGCCTGCATTCCAAAACATGAGTTTTTAAAGATTTGAAAACTATAATTCAAACTTGATTTTTTTAAAAACAAAAGGGAAAGTTCAGCAGTCTTTTTTAATACTTGTACCTGTTTCTCTCAAAAAGCTAGGACTCATGCACTGCGGGTGTAAATGGGGATTCGAACTGGGACTCTTCTCTTCAGTCCTTAGCCCCGACAAACAAGGCCATCCTGTGGACTTTGGACCACGAAGCCCACATGAATTGAAATTGTTGGCCTCTTTAGTTAGTTCAATGTATTTAGCTTTATGAATTACCCAATGAGAGTAGCCATATTATGCTGCCAGGCTCCATTCTCAGCCCAAGCTTTTGTTCGACCTTCGACTTTAGTCTTTCATGGGTTAACCGGCTCTTTAATTATTAGCATGATCAATTTTCCTTCAATAATTTGAGGTGAGCCATAATTAGTTAAGTCACAATCCGTGGCCCTTATAAGTTCATTTAGTAACTTGGTTAGAATAATTTGAGTTGCGTCGTGCCAAACTAGAAAGATAATTGCATGGCCCTCGTTTTCATTAATCTTGTTTATCCTTAGAACTCGAGCGTGCATTTAGTAAATTCCATGGCCCTCGAAAAGTTGCAATGCGAAATTGCTTTAGGCGCCTTAGTTTAATAATATTACCTTCCGAAATTCGAGTGCACATTTATGTTAACCAAAACCAAACCTCAACGACATTAAGATATTTCAAAGACCACGGGTGCATTTATGTGACATGGTTTGAGACGCGTTTTAATAACGTTGCAATTTTCTCTAAAAAATAAATAAAAGCGGTTAAAAAGTTAAAATTTGCACATAGGTTCATGATTGTTTAAAATCAGGTAATTAAGCCGAATATAATAGTTGAGTGACCGTACTAGAACCACGGAACCTGGGAATGCCTATCACCTGCTCTCGGGTTAACAGAATTCCTTACTTGGATTTCTGGTTCGCAGACCGTTAAATAGAGTCATTCTTTTCCTCGATTCGGGAATCTAAACCGGTGACTTGAAAAACCATAAATCTCCTAGGTGGCGACTCTAAATCTTTTGATAAATAAATTCCGTTTCGATTTTCACTTCAAGTTGGAAATAACTCTCCTTATTATACCCTTCACAGGGTGTAGTAGGTAAAAAGGAGGTGTTACAGCTCTCGCGACTCTGCTGGGAAAAAGAACCCAGAACTTCAGTTCAGGGTTCGAGAATTCGAGCTTGGAATAATTGTTGTATTTGACTTTATTTATTTTCTGATTTTTATTACATATTTGGGCTTAAATGCGCTAAATGATGCTTTTTACCGCTTTGATATTATCTTAACTATATATATAAACTGCTACGAAAGCCTTATCTCCTCCCTCCCGAGGAGTGCACGTTGGTCGTGACTTCTTTCTGTTACTGTCATATTCCAAATAGGACGAGGCTCAGATGAGTTGCAAAGCCAGAGGATCTTTTGGTTACAGGTACGCAGCCCCCCTCGTCTTGAATTATCCGCTCGGGTAGACCATGTCTAGAACAAATAAACCCAAGTTTTAAACCTAGAATAACTCAACCTCATGCTGGATCCCTAGTAGGAATGCTTATCTGCATCATGTGCATTTTGACTTAGGGGACTCAACACAGGGGTTGGGTCCTTCTAGGACAGGTGTACCAAAAACAACAGACCATCCTGATGCATCTTACTTGCGCATTTATCTTTGGATTTGCATGCTGATCGGCTTTAAAATAAAAGGGGACAGTTTGAAAAAGAAAATAGCAGTGTGAGGGTTAAAAGTGGTAATCACCTGTTTTGAAAGAAAAAACCCAATGTGCTAATGGTACTGAAACTCTACCGAATATTTGAGAAAAATGAAAAAAAAAAGAGAAGGAAAATGTTTTGTTTTCAAATATAGTTGGTTTTATTTTATTTGCCCGAACTTCGCATACCTGATTCTCATCTTTCGGGACGTGATACGTAGGCAACCCACATAGGGTCCGGTCTTCCTAGTAAATGTTAGGTTCTTGGCTTTGTGGGGTCTTAGCCAAATTTTGTACTTCCAGCCATCTTTTGGCCAAATAAGCCACTTTGCAAAAATAACCTCAATCATGTCTTGCATGTGACTAGTAGGGAATGTTATTGTCTCACATAGTGTTGGTTTAAGTTTTATCATACATGTGTGGATTTACATAATGGAGTTTGAGCATGATATACACCCCAGGATCACTGCATTCAGGAGTTGCTCTAGGAGCCATTTCGTGTTTTTAAGTCAATTATTCATGTTTTACTTTTTAGTCCTATATAGCGGCATTCAGTCTTTTAGGTAATGTCAGAGTTTGTAATAAGTCTAGTTGAGTTTGCCTAGTCTTTTGTTAATCTTATTTGTATTTGGAGATGTGTTACTAGTAAAAAAATCCAAAAGAAAAAGAGAGAAATTCTGTGTTTTTATATTTTCGTTATATGTTTTCTTTAGAACACTAATTTTTGAAATGAAAAAAAAAAATTCCTTTGAGGTAGTTTTTTTCCTTTAGGAAATTAATATCAAAATAAAAATTTCTTTTATATTTCATTTAGTATTAAGACTAAAATTCAAAAAAATAAGTAATTTTCTTTTAGTACATTTTTAAAGAGTTTTCTTTAAGGTATTAATTTTAAAAATTCAAAAAGATTTTCTTGTGAGGTTCTTCTTTGGGAAATTAATGGAAAATAAACAAAAAATCTTTTATTTTCATTAGAACTTTAGGACATTGTACATAGAAGAAAAAAGAAACATACTTTACTTCCTTCCTAAAAAAATCAAAAATATTTTGCTCTTCTAGGGTTTTTCCTTAATAGAGTATTTGTTTCAAAGGATAGCTTCTTTTATTTCTCTTTTCTCATTAGAGTAGTCATCAAGGTAAAAGAAAAAAAAATGTCAGTTTGTTCACTTTATTCTTGACCTTCAAGAACTATGCTCGGTTTGATTTATGCGGGGTCATGATACGTAGTCAATCTCCATAGGATTCGACCATAACAAAAAGAAATAAAAAAGAGTGATAAAAAAGAAGGGAAAAGAAAAAGAGAGGAAACGAAAAGAAAAAGAGAGAAAATAAGAAACCGAGAGAAGGAAACAATGACAAAATAAGAGGGAGAATTGAGAGAATAAAAACAAATGAAAGCAAAGGCAAGAGAAAAAAAAGAAAAAAAAAGGACAAGAAAGAAAAGAGGGGGAGAGAAAAGAAGTTGCAAATGGAGATAAGGAAAGTCGGGATGACACATGCAACCGATCAAATGCATAATAGAAACGGTTAACTACTTAGGTGCATTCATGCCCCAAAATGCGCGGTTGCCAATCTGTTAAAGCTCTAATTGCTAACAAGGTTGTTATTGATGTATTTTAGTTCAGACAGGTGTTTAGTTTGTGGAATTCGGGCGAGTCACTCATGCACGCTAGGTCAACCAGCAATACATCCATGACTAGTAAGGGATTGGACATAGGTGTTGTCGAATTGGAATTTTAGATGAAAGAAGAGGCCCAAAGATTGAAACGCCAGATAACGGAGATGTACCAGGCTTGGATTAGTGGCCACCCTCTACCCTCATTCCCCACCAACTACATCGAAAGTCTTGCTATCGTCCCACTACCATCACAATCCTAGATTCCCAATTCTGTTGGACTCTCCTCCCAACATGCCCCAAGCCATACCCATTGCCACAACTACCCTGTCATCTTGTCCCAGCCTTTTCATGCTCTGCCCGCCAATATAAGAGTGTCATTAACTACTCCTATTTTTGCAGCTCCTCCCCTTGCCAACATCCCTTTATCTTCTAGAGAAACCTTGTTCAAAGTTCCTGATGCCCAATACTATGGTACAAAACCAACTTTCAAGACCTCAGATCCATAATCTTGCGCTCCTCATTTTGGGCCTCCCATTGAAATTAAAAAAACCCGCTAAGGTTATGGAAGCAGGATGAAGTATCTAGAAAACGTGTGATGTTTGCAAAAGGGTCTTTGAATGGTGTCGGGGCAAGTCAGAGAAATTCAAAGTTGGTGGTACTAGGGATGCCAAGAAAGCCTTTTGTAGTTGTGAAAGGGTCTCCCATTACCCCTGTTGCTATTAAATCAATGACTCAGTTGTCAGCGGCTAAGACAAATGGTGTCCCGGGGAACTGAACAATCAATAATGACACAAAGGAAAAGAAGTGAAGGAAGAATTTGCTGAGATCGGAGGATCAAATCATTTCGGAGGATGTCTTACCTCCAAAGAACTAAGAAAGGCCAACCTCTTCAAGAGTAGCCAAATGCCAGTATGGAAATCAGTGACCGATGAGGAGGCTGAATAGTTCTTGAGGAAGATGAAAGTGCAAGACTATTCCATTGTTGAGCAATTAAGGAAAACTGCAACTCATATTTCTCTGTTATCCTTGTTGGCACATTTGGATGAGCACCGCGGGGCCATAATGAAGATTCTGAATGAGGCACATGTTCCTGATAAGATCACACAGAATCAATTTGAAAAGATCGCTGGCAGGATCTTCGAAGCAAATAGGACCACTTTTGCGGATGATGAGCTTTCTATAGAGGGTACAGAACACAATCGAGCTCTGTGTAACACGGTGAAGTGCGAAAATTCTTTTGTCGCCAGAGTGTTGGTGGATAATGGATGCAGTGAAAATATTTGACCTCTGCCCAGTTTGCAAAAGTTGAAGATCGGTACCGAAAGAATCCACATGAGCAGTGTAGGTGTTCGAGGTCTTGATGGGAAAGGAAAAGGTTCTACTGGAGATTTAACGCAGAAATTATTGATAGGGCCAGTTGGTTTCAGTGTGAAATTTCAAGTGCTAAACGTGGTTGCCCCGTATAATTTGTTATTGGGTAGGCCTTGGATACATGCGGCTAAGGAAGTTCCATCGTCGCTACATCAAATGGTGAAATTTGAGTTGGACAAACAAGAGATAGTTGTGCGTGGGGAAGAGGATTTATCCTTTCATGAAGATTCATCTGTTCCATTTATTAAGGCTAAACATGATCAAGGACCTTTAGCTAATCAAACTTCCGAAACAATGTCTGTCGAAAAGATTCCTAAAGGAAAATGCATTCCAAGGTCGAGTCTATCACCTTCGATCTGCATGGTAGCTAATGAGATGTTGAAGTATGTTTTTGTGATGGGTAAAGTTTTGGGCGCATCTTTGCAATGTATTGTGCAGCCAGTATCTCCACGTAAAGATCTGGGTACATTTGTGCTGGGGTTCAAGCCTACAGGGGGTAATGAGAAGAAGGCTACAAAGTTGGAAAAGAAAGCATGCCGCTCTCTAGGCCTATCCCACACCTCTTCTGAATTTTTGTCAAGTCAGGGGCAGTGAATTGTCTGGAATCAGCAGTTCCAAAGCCTGTGGTTGTCTTTGATGATGAGTTGATTTGAGATGGTCCAAAGTCTGTTTGATGAAGTGAACACGGTAGAAATTTGGGGAGGTTCTGGTGACAAAAAGGTGCATTTTGTCATGCCAAATGTGAAAATCAACAATTGGGAAGCTACTCATCTTCCTACTCGGAGGGAGTTTTGGTAGTGGGCTTTGATTTTCTTTTAGTTGTCTGGATTATTCCAAGGTTGTGATTCAGTATCTATGTTCCGTCCGTTTGGATATGTTAAACCTTGTTATCTTTTAATTTCAGTGAAATGCAATTTCCCTTCTTCTTTATTCCTGATAGTTTCATTTTTGTTTTTCTTTTCTTACTTGTACAGTTCGTTTTATGTTGGTTTCAATGATATGACATGCATGAGGAGTCTTCAGTCGAGTTTTGAAATCCAAGTTAATTCTGAGAATCCAAAATGGAGTGTGATTATGAAGCACAGATTGATGATGATGAATGGGTCGAAACCCGCCTGGAACAATTGAGTTTGATCGATGAGAAAAGATTGGCAACAGTGTGTCATGGCCAATTGTATCAACAGAGAATGGAAAGAGCATATAACAAGAAGGTGCGTCTACGAAAATTCGAAGTAGGTCAGCAAGTGTTGAGACGTATCCTTCCACATCAGGCTGAGGCAAAAGGCAAGTTCGCCTTAAATTGGCAGGGGTCGTTCATCGTGACTAGAGTGTTGTCCAAAGGTGCTTTGTGTTTAACAGACACAGAAGGCAAGTTTGTAGATATGGACATCAATTCTGATGCGGTCAAGAGATATTATGTATGATCTTCTTTAGTTTAATTTTATTTGTTTGGACTTGGCATGTTTTGAAGATTGGAATAACGAAGGCATTTTGTTCTGCTATCTAAACACTTTATCCTTCGTTACACCCTTTGAGCCTTATTTATTTCCTTTCATACACCTCTTTTGGAATCAGTAGCAAAACTCAGAGGCACAAGTGAGGAACACAAGTAAAAAGAGAGAAAAATAAAAAAGTTGAAGAAAAGAAAAAAAAACAAATAAAACAACAAAAAGAGTAAAGGTAGAAAGAAAAGAAAAGAAGAGAAAGTGGAAGAAAAAGAAAGAAAAAGGCACAACAAGAAAGCAATTTCTATGATATGAACTACGTTCGACCTGATTCCTTTTAAGGATACGTAGGCAGCCTCACGGTTCGGTCCCATTATAATAAAAATCCAAAAGTCCCCAAGCAAGAAACTGGGGCAGAAGTTGCGGTTGTTGTGAGAAATCTTATTCTAGAAGCTATAATTTTGAACCCATCTGAATTGTTTTGAGCCTTTTGATACCCCTTATTTCTAACCCTATTCGAAGCCATATTACGGTTCAAAGAAAGACCTTCTGATCAGTCTTCGGGAAATGCCAAGTCGAGCAGATAGAGGTTATTCATCGCACGGCCAACACTCTAGTCCAAAAAGGAAAATAATAAAAATGAGAGAGTCTTACTGGGGAAAAGCCTCACGGGCACCGTAAGGTGACGGGAGGTGAGAATAATAAAAATGAGAGAGTTTTATTGGTGAAAACTCTCACGGGCACCGTAAGGAGACGGGAGCTGAGAGAAATGAAAATGAGAGAGTCTTATTTGTGAAAACCCTCACGGGCACCATAAGGTAGCGGGAGTTGAGAAAATCAAAAAATGAGAGAGTCTTATCGATGAAAACCCTTACGGGCACCTTAAGGAAAAAATGAGTTGAGAAGTGAACAAATGGGAGAGGTGTGTGGGTGAAAACTGTTCAAGACACTGCAGGATGAACAAGGTTAGGGCTTGGTTGAAAAAATCCGGTTATGGAATTCTGGGTCAACAAAGGATGGAAATTGAAATGCATGTCATGATCAATGGTAAAAGCTATTCCACTCAGATAACTTTCTTTCCCTTTTTTCCTTTTAGTAAGTCGTCCGGTTTTGGATTTTCTTTATCCTTTACTCTCAAGGTCATTGCATTTAATTTCTTTCGGGGTCTTTTTTCTCTAAGATGTTTCAATGTCAGTTTTGTTCAAAGAAAATAAGAAAGAATTTCAAAGATCACTACCAGCTTCCAAAATTTCAAAGCACAGTGTGGACAGAACATACCAAAGATAGCAGGATATAAAGTGGGATACAAGGAGTCACCGGAAGTTTTATTGGAGGAATAATTTGGTAAGGTCATGGGAATTTCAAAGGTTCAGATAAAAGGGGTCAAAGATGTGAAACAACACTCTGCGTATAGAACACTCGGATCATCAAAGGTCATGGGGTTTGAAAGTCAGTCAGAAAGTCAAGCGGTTTAGGCCAGTTCGGGAAGCAGGTCAAAGCAAAACACAGCAACATAGACATCTTCAGCAAGAATGCCATCAACTAACCACCAGTTTAAACTGACAAGATTTTTGTTTGATTGAAATAGGGGCAGAAAGTTTTCGTTTGTTTCGAAGAAACTCTCCGTAGGGGAAGAGCAAGCACCAAAACAGGTTTGACCGTAAACTCTCAGGACCTTCCTGAAAAATAGTGCTTAGATAAATTTCAAAACAAATTATAGAAGAATATAAGTTGATAGCAAAGTTTGCATGGTTTAAGATAGGATTCAAATAGGAGTTTTCACGACCCCTCCCTGAATAATGGGACCAAGTTAGTAAGATGTAGCATAAATTCTGTTGTAAGATGTAGCATAAATTCTGTTGTAGCATAGTATGATTCAGTCGTAAAAGTGTCAGTCTTTAGGATAAGCCTTGATTTGATTTTCAGGACCTTCCTGGATAATATGATTAGTTTAAGACCTTTTAGATAACCAATGTAGTGGGAGTAATACCTTTAGTAGATATAACTTAGGTTTGTAGTTGTTGTTCACTTAGGAGTTGTCAGGACCTCCCTAGATAATAGGACTTAGCTTTCAAATTCCTAATATTAGTTGGTAGAATGATTCAGCTTAACACTCACCTATATGCCCAGCTACCTAAACTTGGGCAGAAGATTTTCTTTGTTTTGTCTATTTTTGTTAAAGTCAAGAGACCACCTAGAGAACAAGGGAATACATTTCAAGTCACCGGTCAGGAGCCCACCTGGAGAGCAAGGGAATACATTTCAAATCAGCAGTCAAAAGCCCGCTTGGAGAACAAGGTAATACATTTCAAATGCAGCAGTCAGGAGCCTGCCTGGAGAATAAAGGAGTACAATTCAAGTCTTATCTTTCAATTTTTTACTGATATTTGGCAATAGGATTTAGTTTAAAACCACATGTGAACCCACCCACAAAACTGGGCAAAAGTTTATCTTTGTTTGGTCTATTTTTGTTAATATCAGGAGCCCGCTTGGAGAACAAGGGAATACATTTCAAGTTAGCAATCAGGAGCACGCCTGGAGAACCAAGGAATACATTTCAAATCAGCAGTCAGTAGCCCAGCTGGAGAACAAGGGAATACATTTAAAGGCAGCAGTCCGGAGCCCGCCTGGAGAAAAAGGGAATATATTTCAAATGCAACAGTTAGGAGCCTGCCTGGAGAACAAGGGAGTACAATTCAAGTCTTATCTTTCAGGTTTAACTGATATTTGGCAACATGATTTAGTTTACAACCACACGTGCACCCAGCCACCAAACTGGGGCAGAAGATTTTCTTTATTTTTTCTATTTTTGTTAAAGTCAGAAGCCCGCCTGGAGAACAAAGGAACATATTTCAAGTCAGCACTCATGAGCCAGCCTGGAGAACAAGGGAATACATTTCAGGTCAGCAGTCAGAAGCCCCCCTGGAGAACAAGGGAATACATTTCAAATCAGCAGTCAGGAGCACGCCTGGAGAACAAGGGAATAAATTCAAGTTTTAGCAGTCAGGAGCCCGCCTGGAGAATAGAGAGAGTACAATTCAAGTTTTAGCTTTCAAATTCTTACTGATATATGGGAATATGATTCCCAACCACCAAACTAGGGGAAGTGATTTTCTTTGTTTTTTCTATTTTGTTGAAGTCAGGAGCCCGCCTGGAGAGCAGGGAATACATTTCAAGTTTTAGCAGTCAGGTGCCCGCCTGGAGAGAAGGGAATACATTTCAAATCAGCAGTCAGGAGCCCGCCTGGAGAGCAGGGAATACATTTCAAGTTTAGCAGTCAGGAGCCCGCTTGGAGACCAGGGAATACATTTTAAGTCAGCAATCAGGAGCACACCTGGAGAGCAGGGAATACATTTCAAGTTTAGCAGTCAGGAGCCCTCGTGGAGAGCAGGGAATACATTTCAAGTCAGCAGTCAACAGTCAGGAGCCCACCCGGAGAGCAGGAAATACATTTCAAGTTAGCACTCAGGAGCTCGCCTGGAAAATATGGGAATACTTTTCAAGTTCAGCAATCAGGAGCCCGCCTGGAGAGCATGGGAATATTATTCATGTTCAACAATCAGTTATCCACCCGGAGAAAAGGTAAACATCTCAAAGTACAATTCAAGTTCAGCAATCAGGTGTGCACCTGGAGAAAACGAGAACCTCGCAAGGTGTAGCTCAAGGTTGCAGTCAAGCATCCACCTGAAGAAAAGAAAAATATCTCAGATTATTATTCAAGTCAACAACAGAGGAATTTCATCGGAAGAATAAAAGTCAGCAGGCAACAGCAAATTTGGAAGATCAAGTTTGAAGAGATAGATCAATTTTGTAATGCATAGACCATAGTCTAGTCTAGCTTATTTTTATTTTTGACATGGTGTAATAAGGGTGTTCAGTAGGCAGCAGCAGCAGCTACAGTGAAACCACAGCTTCATGGTAGTCCCAGCTACCAGACCTTCCTTAACTACACTAACCTAATTCCTTTTTAGCCAAGGATATGTAGGCAGCCTCAGAAGCAGGGTGCGGTTAACAGTTTCAAAAATGCTTCCCACAGAGTATTCAAACGGGCAAAAATTGCTCGTATCCGGTCACTTATCTTTGCACGAAAACTCTTCGTGTTTTCGAGCAAAGTGGGGCAGCTGTGAGCACGTAATTTTTGCTCTATATGAAATACTCCCATAAATTCAAACGAAAATAATTTCTTTCAGTGTTTACAATTTAGTGGATTTTCGTGGCATTTTGTATTAATTATTTGCATTTGTCTATGTATTTTTATTTTATTTTATTAATGAAAAACACAAAAAAATTATGCATTTGCATCTACGATTTAATTTAGCATTTTAGGAAATAACAGTAATTTTGTTTTAAAAAAAAAAGGAAAATCACAAAAATAGTTTACTATTGCACTTTTAATTTTAATTTTTGATTTTTTGAGTAGCTTCTCTTTTAATTTATTTTTTTATTAATTGTGTTAACTATCATTTAGGTTTAATTAGTATTTTCCTACGTTAATTAGGTTCTAGGAATTGATATAGATTTTAATTTGAATAAAAAGAAAGAAAAATAATTTTTGGAAAATTTGTTTGAAATAGGAAAAGAAGAGATTGAAGAGATCAAAATTGGGCCAAATCTTCAAACCTTCTACCCAGGCCCAAACTTTCCCCCTATTACCCTGTCATACCCGCCCAAGTCCAGCCCCAAGACCCGGTCAGTCCAGCCCAATCCGTCCCCTGACCCGACCCAGTCTCTTTGGGCGACCAAACGATGTGGTTTGCAATTTAATTAAGGTAAATAGATCCTGGCCCTTCATCATGTCTCATACGACCTCCTGGATTACCTCAGTCACACCCTTAAATCGGTCCTAAGAATGGAGATCAGTTCAATCCAAACAACCCCCCCCCCCCATTCTCGTTCATCTCCATCTCCCTCAACCCTAACCTCCATTGTTTCTGGCAAACCAACCCTCAAACACCACCAAAATTCAACTATGAAATCTTTACCCCTTTCTCAGTCATAATCCACCATTACTTCTACCCAAATCATAGCCAAATCGGACCAAGTTCGAATGTCAAATCGAGGGAAGAAAATCTTTCAAGATTGCAAATTCTTATGAACGATTGGGCTTGAAACGATTATTGCTCGTTTTTTCTCAAAAAGAACACACGGTTAATACTAGTTTCAGGTCAAATCGAAGTCGCCTGAGATTATCAAGCTCTGTTCGTACAACCACCTATTTACGTGTCCCTCTCCCTTTCTTCTAGTTCCCTTTAGTTTGATTTCCTAGTTGAATTTGGTGGAATTTAAAACACTGAATATAGGTTTTTCTTGTTTGTATGGTGGTTGTATTTATTCCGCAAGCCTTCCAGTTTCCTTGTAGAAATTTTCATGAGATCTATTTGTGCATCTTGCCCATATAAGTTTTGATTTGTTTTCCGATCGTATAGTTAGCCTTGGTTAATTCGAACATGTAGTTTAATGCTATCTCATTGATTTAGTTAAAAGGAAATCAGTCATTTGAGTCTAGTTTTCAGTTTTGAAAAAAAAAATCAACTAATTAATCTCTTTTGTTTCTCATTGAGTCACCAAATGAATTTCTGATTTTGTTTGGGCCTTGAGGCCTTCAAAGAGCGTGATAAGTGTTCGGTCAAGCTTGACCCATCTCTACATTGGTTTACACTGGAGGGTATTTTTCAGGGGTTCTAGGGGTAATAGGGTAATCCACTTAGGGAATCTTTTAATAACAGAATGGGGAAACTTCTAGTGGAGGGTCTTACTGAAATTTCAGATTTGTAGGCATTTAGCTTGGCAAGCAAGCCGGAAGTTTAGGGATAAGGTAGCAAAAATGGGAATAAAGGGACTAAGGGGGTAAATATTAATTTCTAAGGGATGCCCTATTTGCTTGCCTATAAAGACACTCTTTCTTGCCTGAGAAGGCAGAGATTTGGAGAGCGAAGAATTTCTGAAAAATCACAAAAAGCTGCATTTTCTCTACTTGATTGATGTCTTTCTTCATTTTTTTATTCTAAACTACTGAATGAACATTTGATTCACCGAGTGTTTAATATGATTTGAATCTGATTTAAATGGTTTGAATTCTGCGGAAAACCACTCGTTTGAAGTTGATTTTCTTGATTGTTGCATTTTCCTTTGGTTATGGTTCTGGTTTTGTTGGATTCCTGGTTGTTTGGTGTTAATTTCTACTGCTGAACTTACTCATACTGCTTTGCTTGGCTGATTCTCTCCTCCTCCTTTACTTTGCTTTCATAGGTATTCATCTCACCTTCCAAATGTATGAGAATAGCTGAGTATGGAGATTGTTTATTTCAAATGGAAATCTGTAATAATACAGTAGTTTATTTAATGTTTTTTTTTTTGCACTTTTGAAGTTGTTTAGTTGAATGTGGTCTTCTTATATCCTTTTTTGTTTGTGTTGAAAATGAAATGGTGCATTAACACTAGTTTGGTAATAGCTTATGTGTTCTTTACAATTGGGATGAACAGGATCAAATTTAAATGTTCAAGTAATCGTTAGTATAGAATCCATGATAAAGAGACAAGTATGACTATACATTTGGTTGCTTCAATGATGTTTCAATATTTGAATGTTCATTATGAGAATGTGTTAGATTAGAATTAGGATAAAAGTTGAATAGCTTATCTTTTGATTTTGAAATAAGGGTTCAGAATTGAGCATGTTTCATTTAGTTTCCACAATATCTCATTAATTGGTGCATCAAAACACGTTTGGACATGGACTAAAATGTGAGTCTGGATCATTTATTTTTGGGCCTGATTATTAAGCAGATCTATTAAGCTTGGTTAGAACTTGGTTTTGTATATATCATGTTAAGTTAACTTATGGGAGAAGATCTAAATTTTGGTTATTCATTTCAGTAGTATGTTATCTTTGTATTGCCTGCATTCCCACATGAGTTTTTAAAGGTTTGAAAATCTGTGAATCAAACTTGTTTTTTTTTAAAACTAAAGGGAAAGTTTAGTAGTCTGTTTTAATGCTTGTACCTGTTTCTGTCAAAATGATAGGACTAGTATACTGCGGGTGTAAATGGGGATTCGAACTGGGATACTTCTCTTTAGTCCTTAGCCCCGACAATGAAACTTTAAACCTTTCTCTGCCCAGACATTTTCTCTTCTGCGACCAATAAACCGCTTCTGCAGTTTTCGCTTCTGCGGAGCTTTACTATTTTGCTCAGGACCGCTTCTACGGTCTTAATTCGCTTCTGTGGACACCTGCCCGCTTTTGCGTAAAGTCCCAATGGCCCATATCCTCTTCTGCGGTTCCAACGCTGCATCTGCGGCACCGCAGATGTAGCTGCAAGCCCGCATCTGCGAAACACTAACTCCTCCTGAAACTCACACCTGCAACCCCATTTTTGCATCTTCGGAACCGCATCTGCGGTCCCTTTTCCGCAGATGTAGAAATACCAAAACTAGCAAATATCAGCAATAACACAAGTTCAAAATTCATCCTGATGGCCATCCGAAATCACCCCGAGACCCCCGGGACCTCAACCAAAAGTGCCAACCCATCATAAAACATCATTAAAACTTGCTCCAATCATCAAAACACCTCAAACAACACAAAAATCATCAAATTATATCGGATTCAAGCCTAAGTTCTTCTAAAACTTCCTAAATGCGCATTTTATCAATAACCCGGCCAAAACACCTCTGAATGACCTGAAATTTTGCACACACATCCCAAATCACCTAACGAAGCAACGACAACTCTCGGAAATCCATTCCGACCCTCGGATCAAAATCTCATCTATCAACCGGAACTCGCCAAAGTACTAACTTTGTCAATTCATGCCTAATTCTACCTCGGGCCTCCAAAATCAATTGCGATCACACTCCTAAGTCACAAATCATCCCTCGAAGCTAACCAAATCACCGAAAATCACATCAGAGCCCTCTAACTCATAAGTCAACATCCCTTTGACCTTTTCCTAATCAAACCTTCCTTAAAGAGACAAAATGTCTCATTTCCTTCTAAAACCAATCCAATTCGACTCGTTCACCCAAGACTCTCACAACGAAATATAAGGAAGCATAAAATGGGGGAAACAGTGCGGTAGCTCACATGACGAATGTGGTAGAATTAGGCTCACATTGACCTTCCTCGGGTGGTATAGAATGGTAATATCATACTCCTTGAGTAACTCTAGCGACCTCCGCTGCCTCAAATTAAGATCCTTTTGCTTGAATAAATGTTGAAGACTGCAATAATCGGTGAATAACTCACAAGATATGCCATACAAGTAGTGCCTCCAAATCTTCAGAGCATGATATATACTAGCCAACTGCAAATCATGTAAAGGGTAGTTCTTCTCGTGCGACTTCAATTGATGAGAAGCATAAGCAATAACTCTACCTTCTTCAACAATACACATCTGATCCCAACTCTCTAAGTATCACAATATACAGTGTAAGAACCCGAAGTTGATGGCAAAACCAATACTGGAGCTATGGTCAAAGCTGTCTTGAGCTTTTGAAAGCTCTCCTTGCACTCGTCCGACCATACAAATGGAGCACCCTTCTAAGGCAACTTGGTCAAGGGCGATGCAATAGAGGAAAATCCCTAAACAAACCGATAATAATAACCTGCTAAACCAAGGAAACTACGAATCTCTGTGACTGATGTCTGTCTAGGACAACTCTGAACCGCCTCTATCTTCTTCGGGTCAACCTGAATACCCTCGCTGGACACCCCGTGCCCCAAGAAAGCCAATGAGTTGAGCCAAAACTCACACTTGGAGAACTTTGCATAAAGGTTCTCCTCCCTCAGTCTCTGAAAATACAACTCGTAAATGTTGTGCGTGCTCCTCCTGGCTACGCGAGTACACCAGAATATCATCAATAAAACCAATAACGAACGAATCCAGATAAGGCCGAAATACACTGTTCATCAAACGCATGAACACTGATGAGCCATTGGTCAGCCCAAAAGACATAACAAGAAAATCATAATGCCCATATCTAATCCTGAAAGCAGTCTTAATTGTATCTGACTCCCTGATTTTCAACTGGTGATAGCACGAACAGAGATTAATCTTAGAGAACACCCTCGCTCCCTTAAGCTGGTCAAATAAATCATCAATGCGAGGTAGGGGATAGTTGTTCTTCATTGTTACTTTGTTCAATTGCCTGTAGTCAATGCACATTCTCATGGTGCCATCCTTCTTCTTCACAAATACAACCGGTGCACCCTACGGTGATACACTAGGCCGAATGAACCCCTTATCCAGGAGTTTCTGAAGTTGATCCTTCAATTCTTTCAACTCCGTTGGTGCCATACGATATGGCGGAATGGAACTGGGTTGACTGCCCGACACCAGGTCAATACCAAAATTAATATCTCTGTCCGGTGGCATGCCCGATAGGTCTGTAGGAAATACATCGAGAAACTCCCTCACAACTAGGACAGAATCAATGCTAGGAGTCTAGGCTCGAACATCCCTCACAAATGCCAAATATGAAAGGCAACCCTTCTCAAACATACGCTGGGCCTTTAAGAATGAGATCACCCTACTAGGAACATAATCAGTAACACCATGCCACTCGATCCTCGGTACACCCGGTATAGCCAAAGTGACTATCTTAGCATGACAGTCTAGAATAGCATGATACAGAGATAACCAGTCCATGTCCAAAATAACATCAAAATCCACCGTGCTCAATAGGAATAGATCAACTCAGGTCTCTAGACCCCCAATAGTCACCGAACATGACCGATACACATGGTCTACAATGATAGTATCGCCCATCGGGGTAGATACATGAACAAGTAAAGCAAGACACCCTCGGGACGTGCCAAAATGATGACCAAAAGATGAGGACACATAGGAATAGGTGGAACCGGGATCAAATAAGGCTGAGGCATCTCTAGCAGACTGAAATAATACCTGTAATGACAGCATCTTAAGCAATGGCATATGTCCTGCCCTGAAGAGCATAAAAATGAGCTTGACCACCGCTTGATCGACCTGTCCCTCTGGGGCGACCCCTGGCTGCTTAACCCTCACCCCTAGCTGGCGAGGCGAGTGCTGAAGAAACTGGACCAAAAGAAGAGGGTTGACCCCTCTGCTAAGATGAGCTAGGAGCACGACGAGGACATTGCATCCACATATTCCCAAACTCTCCACACTCATAACAACTCCCAAGTGCTGGAGAATGGGACTGAAGGGAACCCCTTGCACCGGTGTGGCTAGCTGACGCACTCGGCCTAGAAGAACCCTGAACATATGGGGCACGAGATGAACTCTGTGCTGGAAGAGCGCTGAGTGAAGGCTGACTCTGCTGAGAAGCATGATAACCATGACCTGAAGATGCCCCACGATACTCGGGACGGGCCGACTAATGGAGCCTGAAAGAACGACCCTTACCATGCTAGAACTTGACCATCGAAGGAGCGCCACTAAAACTGCTGGAACCTCGAGGCCTCTTGGCCTCCCTCTCCTCTCGATCCTAACAGTGAACCACATCAATCTCTTGAGCTATATCAACCACCTCCTCAAATGAAGCACCCAATACTCTCTCTAGTCATAAGAACGCGGAGATGGTAGTTAAGGCCATCAACAAATCTCCTGATCTGCTCACGATTCGACAGAACCATCCATACGGCATGACGAGCCAACTCTGAAAACCTCATCTCATACTGAGACAGAGTCATATCCCCCTACCGTAGCCACTCAAACTGCCTGCACAGCTTCTCTCTGGGACTGCGGTACATACTTCTCCTAGAAGAGAGTGGAGAACTCCTGCCAAGTCAAAGGTGTTGCGCTAGCCGGCCTACAACTCTCATACGCCTTCCAGCAAGTGAAGGCAGCCCCAGTAAACTGAAAGGTGGTAAATGCCACACCACTAGACTCCAGAGTCCCTTTTGTACGTAGCATACGTTGACACCTGTTAGGAAAACCCTGGGCATCTTCACCCTCAGCACCACTAAATGTTGGAGGCTCGAGTCTACCAAACCTCTCGAGGCGACGTTGCTCATCCTAAGGCATAACTGGAACCCTGACCTCCTGCAATGGTGCAACTGGCTGAGTTGGAGGCGCCTTTGTAGTCTGTAATCCCTGCACTACCTGCTCAGGGGTGCGAGCAGCGGGGGTCTGATTGCCTCCCCCAGTCTGCGAAGTAGTTGCTGCTGTGGTGGCTGAAACTGCCTGAGCCAGGCCAGTGCAAACTGTCAAAATCTGAGCCAAAGTCTCCTCAAGACCAGGAATCACTATGCGCACAGCTGGTTCCTGAACTGGTGCTGTTGGAGCATGGTCCTGAGCTGGGGAAACTCGAGGATCCACAGGTGCTGCCCCTGCTGCTCTAGCTCTGCCACGGCCACGACCGCGTCTACGGCATCTGGTGGCCTCAGTGAGTGGTGCTGGTGGCCGTCCGTCACATCCGATAGCTCGTGTCCTCACCATCTGTGAGAGGATAGAATAAAGAAAAATTTAGTACTCGGATCAACAAGTTCACATGACAAGAATTTCAAGAATGTGAAATTTTCCTAAATGTTATGCATCCTCCCGAGGATAACTACAGACATCTCCGTACCGATCCGTGAGACTCTACCAAACCAGCTCATGACTCACAATACCTAGTAACCTAGGCTCTGGTACAAACTTGTCCGACCCAATTCCTAAACCCGATCGTGATGGCGCCTCTCATGAAGACAAGGCCAGCTAAAACAACGCAAACACCTCTTTCAAAGCAATTAATTAATTAATGTTAACAATTCTAACACATGCTTAATATGGTAAATAATGCGGAAATAGCGATAATAACGAGAGAAACCATCCCGACACAGCCCAAACCAGGGTGTCACAAGTCATGAGCTACTACAGAGTTTGCTATAATTCTACAAGTATGATATGTGATACAATAGTTTGAAGAGAAACATAAATGATAGAGGAAAAGGGAGACAAGGGGATGCGGAAATCAACAACTACCTCGTAAATCCAACTCGCTACCTGGTCTGGAAGGAATCAGTGCTCATGTGAGAACTCCGCTATGCCTGAACCTACACACATGGTACATGGAGTAATGTGAGTACTCCGACATAGTGAGTAATAATAATAAATAATAACCGAAGGCATGAAAACACATAAATGCACAAGGCAACTCTATATGAGGCAGTAAATCACTTAAACAGTAGAAATAGTAAAAAGTCAATGAAATCTTCTTTTAAAAACCGGTAAATCGGGTAAAACAACAAGTAAATAGTGAGTAGAAATCTGCCCCTCTGGCCCAGTATCAATCGCTAAAAACAGTATCAACCCCTTGGGCTCAGTATCAGTCACTAAGCATAATATCAGCCCTTGGGGCTCACTCTCATATCACATGGGTACCCGCGTTCACTGTGGGTGTGCAGACTCCAGAGGGGCCCCTTACGGCCCAAGCGCTATATCAACAAAATCCTAAAAGCCTTCTCACATCACTCATAAGGTCTGAAAGCCTCCTCAAATCACTCACAAGGCTTGAAAGCCTCCTCACGTCACTCCAACGACGTCATATCATATAAATGTATCTCAGGCCCTCGGCCTCACTCAGTCCAGAAAACATCATAAGCCTCTCGGGCATCAATAAAATAGTAGTGCTCAGCCGAAACAACAGTGGAAATATCAATTAAGTCTCAAAATTCAATTAAAGTGGCTGAGTTTGTAAAAAATTATAATCAACAGGACTGAGTTCAAGTAGTATAGCAAATAGTGAGGAAAAGAGTGATAAAAATCCACGAAGGACTCAAGTAGTCGGCATGAACCCAAAAAATAGCAATAAGCCCATGTCATATTGATAACAAACACATCTCACTTAAATACGCGGTAAATATATCAATCGAGACGAACCTGTCATGACCCAATTCCCAAACCCGGTCGTGATAGCACCTCTCGTGAAGACAAGGCCAGCCAACAGAACAACAATGCCCCTTTTTAACAATTCATAAACATAAATGAATGAATAATACAACTTAATGACATTAATAGCCGACATTTACCACCCAACATAAACCAACCGGGGTTTCACAAGTCACGAGCATCTAAAGAAACCTGAACACAACTACATAGTT
This sequence comes from Nicotiana glauca, assembly GCA_026770625.1. Lineage (NCBI taxonomy): Eukaryota > Viridiplantae > Streptophyta > Magnoliopsida > Solanales > Solanaceae > Nicotiana > Nicotiana glauca. Next base: position 278,818 of record MU678034.1, read on the forward strand.
TGTAATTTACATGAATCAAATTCATAATCAAAGAAGGAAAAATCAGGTGCCGCGGACGCTAGCGGTCACTTTACTCCGCTATAGTAGTGATACCTTCAATCAGCTCAAAACCCGCTACCGGGTAAACAATACCTGCAACTACACACGAGGTGTAGGGAGTAAAGTGAGTACTCCGACCTAGTGAGTAATAAATATAAATATAGTCCGAAGATAAGAAAACACAGTAAATACACAAAGTAAGCTATAAAACAAATATACAGCAATGCATGGAACTGAACAACTGAACAACAATTAAAGATACAAATGCATGAATGCAATGCATATGATGGTACATTCCAGTACCCACTGCAGCGCGCAGCCCGAGCCACCCATAATCATTTATCATCGACGGCGCTCACCGGGGGTGTGTACAGACTCCGGAAGGGCTCCTACAGCCCAAGCGCAATATCAAGCCATCTCGTAGCATCAATCAAATCCTGGTCAGTCATTGTTACCTGACCCATTTACATCATATAGTGCCATTGTCACCATTGTTTCAAGTTCCCGCTGCGGCGCGCAGCCCGAGCCACCCATAATGTTTCAAGTCATATCATACAGTGCCATTGTTACCACTGTTTTAAGTCACTGCTGCGGCGCGCAGCCCGAACCACCCATGATCAGTCCAGAACACATCATAAGCCCCATGGGCATTTATAAAACAGTAGTTCCCATCCCGAAATATAATTTAAAACATCATTTGAGTTTTCAAAACTTAGAAATATGGATGAGTTTGCAAAACAGTATTTAAAACCTTGCACTGAAACCAAATGATATGCAAGTCATGCTAAAGCAGTAATATCAATCTCTGAAAGATTCTACAAGTCGGCACAAGGTCCCAAACATGGCATCCAGCCCAGTAAATATCAATAAAGTATGTATGTCAATCACCAGTATAGTATAAATATCATGCGGGATGGACCAAGTCACCATCCCAAATAGTAACCGACACCGCACTTGTCATGGAGTGCGTGTCACGCCTCAATATAGCATTGTGATGTGAAAGTCCGGAGTTTCAAACCCTCAGAATAGCATTTACATCTATTACTCACCTCTGGCCGACCAAATACTACTCCCCGATACCCTTTCCTTAAGTATCGACCTTCTCGCGCGTCGAATCTGGCCAAAACCACAACGAATACATCACAATAGGCTAAGGGAATATAACCAAATCGAAAAGACTCGAAAAATATCAAAAATCACGAAATTTGTAAAACCCGAGCCCCGGGACCTCAACAAAAAATACCAATACATCCCATAACGTTATTCAAACTTTTTCCAATTATCAAAACACGCCAAACAACACAAAAATCATCAATTCAGAACGGATTCAAGCCTAAGTTTATCAAATTCTTCCGAAACTCACATTCGATCAAAAACCCGCCCAAACGACGTCCGAATGACCTGAAATTTTGCACACATATCCAAAATCACCTAACGGAGCTAGAACAACTCCTGAAATTTCATTCCGACCCTCGGATCAAAATCTCACCTATCAACTGGAATTTGCCAAAATTTAAACTTCTCCAATTCAAGCCTAATTCTATACCGGACCTCTAAATCCAATTTTGATCGCACTCCTAAGTCACAAATCAACCCTCGAAGCTAACCGAATCACCAGAATTCACATCCGAGCCCTATAACTCAATAGTCAACATTCGGTTGACTTTTCCAACTTAAGCTTTCCTTAAAGTGACGAAATGTCTCATTTCTTATCAAAACCAATCCAAATCAACTCTAACACACCACATGCCGATAACGAAACATGAAGAAGCATAAAATGGGGGAAACGGAGCCACAATACATGAGACGACGGGTCGGGTCGTCACATCCACCCCAACTTAAACAAACGCTCGTCCTCGAGCGTACCCAGACTTGTCCTAGAAGCCAACCAATAGCTGAATGACCTTACCAAGCATATACCCGGGGTGATCCCTCGTCACCCTATCTTATATAGGTCCGATAATACAGCACAGCTAAAATTTCATAGCCCATCTAGACCATAAACAGTAGAACCACATTGCACTTTCCGAAATCATACCCAGAATAAACCCGAACCAGCTGTAATTACCCATACCTGCAAACTCAGGTGAAATCATACAATATATCACAATCCAACCGTCGAAACGATAGTCACTATTCACAGCAGTTGCCCCCAATACTCAATTACCGATAGGAACCTCTTATTAGCTAAAGTCTTATTCCAACACTTTCATATACTGCCAAAGATAAATAAAACACGCGATAAACCGTAACCATTCCTCAGGTCACCCATACATAACGCCACTTCCCTGTTGACTAATGCCACAACAGATTTTCGAGCCAAACCTTGATATAAACCCTCTAATCAGCTGAAATCACATCTGTTCGCATTCATTAATGACTCCAATGATCACCTCGAATTCAACGCACCAGTCTAGTGATATGACACCTCATCACAGGCCTAAGCCACAACTTGCATAATCCACGCACCAATGGTAGGCGGTCTGAACATACTCAAATCATGACAAATGGCTCAATCAAAAGATTTGTAACTCAAACTCCTCGGTACCATCACAACCCAAGGCTGGGACCCCGTCCCACATCATAGAAATAGAATACATGAATCTACCCCTAAGGGTCTAATCTCCACGTAGCCTCGCTACAATGCGTGATCTTATCCAAACACTGTTACACATGAAGCACCTCAAGTCGCTATACTCGAAATTGACAACCACGCACGATTGATATCTGGAACCCAAACAAATCATTATACCCATGGCGAAGCAAGTAATATACACCACACGATTCTGATAGGACACAACCGATGCACCATTCGTCGAACAACACCCAATACGGACTTTCCTCATAAACCGAGAAGCAAGACATACCAAGTAACATATGGAAAACTATTCTCAACATCACACTGTTGCGGCGTGCAACCCGACCCAGATAACATACCCGTGGAGGCGTGCCACCCGATCCACACAAATATCTCACATAGGGAGAAGCACATCGAGCCAAATTTTCTCATTATAACAAAATACCGAGAATGGGTCGTAAGCATACTGAGTGCATAATGATATCTACTTATAGCGTTGTAAGCTACAAAACTCAAACACAACAAAGGTCCTTCCCCTCAACTTCCACTATGAATCTCGATAGCACCGCACTATATGTGCCCACAGTCCAAAAATCATAACGCATCACAGCACCGAAAAAGAAACTCATAGATCTCCCCAGATCACTAACAAGCTCAATAACGATAGATTCAACATATCCCTCAACAATACATATCGGGGCCAACCAAGCCATCTCAATCTAAATACGTAGCCACATCGGCCTGCCAACGAACTCAATACCAGGAAGCCTGAAGCTGCTCCTTCCACTTTTTATAACTCCTGCCGGAGCCGTACAATATGGTGCCCGGCGCCAAATAAATGCTGAAATCCACAATCTCGCCCGACGACATGTCCGGCCATAAGGAACGCATCCAAAAAAGTCCTTCAATATCGGAACTGAATAAATGGTAGAAACCTCTATACTGACATCTGTTACAAAGACCCAATTAAGGAAGGCAATTATTCCCAGCCGTCCGCTGATCTTTGGAATACCAACCACTCTACTATAACATAATCTGATGCACCTCTCCATGCAACCGGTGGCATTTTCCTACATAGCCCGTAGCACAATAGTCTAGAATAACCCACATTGCGACAACCAATCTACAACTCAACATCATATACAAAATCTAACATACCAACAAAGAAGGATCCACTCGGGCCTCCAATCCCAGTAGCCGCTAATGGTGCCAATACACACTAACCACAACCACTACATAGACTGAACATGAGAACTCCCAGTCTCCCGCTCCACATAGCACACAAATTACTATGCCTGATCCCAAATTCTGCAGTATAAATACATATTACACCTCGAGTACCCAATCATTCTTCGAGGATATTCTAAAATTCTCCTGTGCCATCAAACACACTCAGATATCAGCAGTCGATCTAGCAAGAAAGTGTCGCAATACTACCGAAGTGTCATCATTCTAATCATATTACCCTTCTTTTGAGACATATACTCTCGTCAAATCACTTCCAATTAGCAGTACCATTTCCTTGATTACCTGAGCTACCCGTTGCCTAAAATTTTTATAAACTTCTTTTCAGAACTGAACTGAAACCTCGCACACGCTAGTCTCGGTCCTCTACAACACATTGCATATACCATACCCTCCAAGGGTAACATGAGAACTTTTATCTCCCTTCCGCGCCATAGACATTGACGCACTCAACTAGTCAAGAACTTTCATTGATCCCATTTAGAAGAAAAATCATTACACACTCCATGCTTCGCATACCCATAGAAAATATACTCATCTTCAAACCACGGTAAAGCCCAATAAGAACATCTCTGCCAACTCCATTTGTACAAGCTAAACTGCCAGGACTGAATCCTTCTGTCTAAACCAAGCTGAGCAAGCCGTCAAAACCCAAGAGCATTGCTGCCAAACGCCTGTAAAATCTCATTACCTCGAACACATACAAAGAATTAACCATACCCTCACCATACCGATTCGGTCTATTATCAAGCTATTCCGTCTATCAAACTTCTCTTTTTGTTCATCATCCACTTGATATTTCTCCCTCGTTGTAGCATCACAATGCCTCAATCCAGGCTTACCACACGATACTCGCACATAAGACCACAATGTCTAAGACCCTTGGCCACTGAATACTCTCTCAATCATTCCCAGAAATACCACATTCTAGAGTACTTTACCCCGAAGAACTTCCTGCAAATCTGAAACTCGTTACCATTACTTTCCAGATACTTATACACAGAATCTCATAATTAACATAAAATACCACGAGTCTTGATCTTTTTTAACGAAAACACAGTCCCTAGCCACATACCCAACCTTAAGACACCTGATTATTACATGCCAAATCTTGGACTCAATAAAATCATTCCCGAGAGTCATTCACTCTTACACAACTGTAAATTATCTGACATAACGAGCAGAACCACTCGTGCCTTATTAGCACTCTGACACCGTAGGATATGATATCATTCCAATACAAACGAATATCTTCCTTCTCTATACACTGAGCATTCTTTATCAACAACAACTCAAGACATCCTATTATTTCCTCACATCTACGAAACACCATATAACCTTTATCAAAATTTTGCTTCACCCGCGCCATCCTCGGCTCATTTTCTGCAACCAGGACTGATCTGCCAGCATACCTCGAAACGGAAACAACGTAGCACATAACCGTGTGATCAGCTAATCAACGGCAACCTCCCCAACTTGGCTCGAAGCCATCTATTAGGACACATTTAATAACCCATAATACTTTTACTCTAATGATGCCACAATATTATAGTGAGATTAAACTCAAATCATCTACTAGTTTATGAAAACACAGATCCTCGAATACTAAAATTCTCTACAAACCTCGCATGCATCCCCACATCATCTGAGTCCACTCTCTGAAGCGACCCAAATTTTCAAATTACAACACGTACCTTTCAATTACACATGAGATCTTCTAACAATATACATAAGAATCGTACCCCTTAAGAACACTCTGCAGGAGATAACCCACATGTTTTGCCTCAATTTTGTATTTCAACATACCTTCCACCGTCATACATATAACACAACCATTTATTCTTTCTGAGCATGAACTCATACTACCATACGTAATGTACTTAACTTCCAACTAGGAGAAACAAAAATATTCTTCACGCGCCCAAAACTCGGGTCACACATCGAATCACAACAGGAATCGAACACTTAATAGTTCACCTGCTATCCAGTAGACTTCTTCGACACTACCGAGTCACATAGATACATCTCGCAGCACTAACATACTCATCACATGGATATCCAACCACAATTCGGGCTAATAGGGACAATATCGAACATATAAGTTCAGAACACTTGCTTACACAATCAGCACCTCAGTGCTCAAGCCATAGGCAAAGATCCGGCCTCAAGTCCTCCAGACTGGCCCAATATCAAACTCACGGGATCACATCTCGCCCCTTGATCGGGGAATCACAAACCATCAAGGCACATACAATACTGAACACTCACATGTGCATACCGACGTATGGAAGGAATTTCAAGAGTTATATCTCAAGCTGAATCAAGTACGCACGATAAGAACTGTGAGAAAGTGAAGTTTTCCTAAAGGTTCTGCTGCCTCTCGAGGATAATTACAGACGTCTCCATACCGATCCGTGAGACACTACTAAACCTACTCATGACTCGTGAGACCTAGTAACCTAGGCTCTGATACCAACTTGTCACGACCCAATTCCCAAACCCGGTCGTGATGGCGCCTCTCGTGAAGAGAAGGCCAGCCAACAGAATAACAATGCCCTTTTTTAACAATTAATAAACATAAATGAATGAATAATATGACTTAATGACATTAATAGCCGACATTTACCACCCAACACAACCCGACCGGGGTGTCACAAGTCACGAGCAACTAAAGAAGCCTGAACACAACTACAGAGTCTGTAATTTACATGAATCAAATTCGAAATCAAAGAAGGAAAAATCAGGTGCCGCGAACGCTGGCGATCACCTTACTCTGCTATAGTAGTGATACCTTCAATCAGCTCAAAACCCGCTACCGGGTGAACAATACCTGCAACTGCACACGAGGTGTTGGGAGTAAAGTGAGTACTCCGACCCAGTGAGTAATAAATATAAATACAGTCCGAAGGTAAGAAAATACAGTAAATACACAACGTAAGCTATAAAACAAATGTACAGCAATGCATGGAACTGAACAACTGAACAACAATTAAAGATACAAATGCATGAATGCAATGCAATGCATATGATGATACATTCCAGTACCCACTGCGGCGCGCAGCCCGAGCCACCCATAATCATTTATCGTCGACGACGCTCACTGGAGGTGCGTACAAACTCCGGAGGGGCTCCTACAGCCCAAGCGCAATATCAAGCCATCTCGTGGCATCAATCAAATCATGGTCAGTCATTGTTACCTGACCCATTTACATCATATAGTGCCATTGTCACCATTGTTTCATGTTCCTGCTGCGCCGCGCAGCCCGAGCCACCCATAATGTTTCAAGTCACATCATACAATGCCATTGTTACCACTGTTTTAAGTCACTACTGCGGCGCGCTGCCCGAGCCACCCATGATCAGTCCAGAAAACATCATAAGCCCCATGGGCATTTATAAAACAGTAGTTCTCAGCCCGAAATAACATTTAAAACATCATTTGAGTTTTCAAAACTTAGAAATATGGCTGAGTTTGCAAAACAGTATTTAAAACCTTGGACCGAAACCAAATGATATGCAAGTCATGCTAAAGCAGTAATATCAATCTCCGAAAGATTCTACAAGTCGGCACAAGGTCCCAAACATGGCATCCAGCCTAGTGAATATCAATAAAGTATGTATGTCAATCACCAGTATAGTATAAATATCATGCGGGATGGACCGAGTCACCATCCCAAATAGTAACCGACACCGCACTTGTCATGGAGTGAGTGTCACGCCTCAATATAGCATTACGATATGAAAGTCCGGGGTTTCAAACCCTCAGAACAGCATTTACATCTATTACTCACCTCTGGCCGGCCAAATACTACTCCCCGATACCCTTTCCTTAAGTATCGACCTCCTCGCGCGTCGAATCTGGCCAAAACCACAACGAATACATCACAATAGGCTAAGGGAATATAACCAAATCGAAAAGACTCGAAAAATATAAAAAATCACGAAATTTGTAAAACCCGAGCCCCGGGACCTCAACAAAAAATACCAATACATCCCATAACGTTATTCAAACTTGTTCCAATTATCAAAACACGCCAAACAACACAAAAATCATCAATTCAGCACGGATTCAAGCCTAAGTTTATCAAATTCTTCCGAAACTCACATTCGATCAAAAACCCACCCAAACGACGTCCGAATGACCTGAAATTTTGCACACATATCCAAAATCACCTAACGGAGCTACAACAACTCATGAAATTTTATTCCGACCCTCGGATCAAAATCTCACCTATCAACTGGAATTCGCCAAAATTCAAACTTCTCCAATTCAAGCCTAATTCTATACCGGACCTCTAAATCCAATTCCGGTCGCACTCCTAAGTCACAAATCAACCTTCGAAGCTAACCGAATCACCAGAATTCACATCCGAGCCCTATAACTCAATAGTCAACATTCGGTTGACTTTTCCAACTTAAGCTTTCCTTAAAGAGACTAAGTGTCTTATCAAAACCAATCCAAATCAACTCTAACACACCACACACCGATAACGAAACATGAGGAAACATGAAATGAGGGAAACGGAGCGACAACACATGAGACGACGGGTTGGGTCGTCATAGGACCAAGTCGCGATCCCCAGTAGTAAATAACCCCGGCTCCAAGCCCGCATCTGCGAAACACTAATTCCTCAAGAAACTCGCACCTGCGACCCCCTTTCCATATCTGCGGTCCCGTTTTCGGAGTTGCGGAAATACCAGAACCAACAAATATAAGAAATAACACAAGTCCAAAATTCATCCGATGGCCATCCGAAATCACCCCGAGGCCCCCGGGACATCAACCAAAAGTGCCAACCCATCCTAAAATATCATTCAAACATGATCCAATCATCAAAACACCTCAAAAAACATCAAAATCATCAAATTATATCGGATTCAAGCCTAAGTTCTTTTAAAACTTCCGAAATACGCATTTGTTCAAAACCCCAAACGAAACACCTTCGAATGACCTGAAATTTTGCACACACATCCCAAATTACCTAACGAAGCTACAGAAACTCTCAGAATTCCATTCCGACCCTCAGATCAAAATCTCACCTATCAACCGGAACTCGCCAAAATACTAATTTTGCCAATTCAGGCCTAATTCTTCCCCGGACCTCCAAAATCAATTCTGATCACACTCCTATAGCTAACCGAATCACCGGAAATCACATACGAGCCCTCTAACTCATAAGTCAACATCCGGTTGACCTTTTCCAAACCAAACCTTCCTTAAAGAGACTAAGTGTCTCATTTCCTTCTAAAACCAATCCAATTTGACTCATTCACCCAAAACTCTTATAATTAAACATAAGGAAGCAGGAAATGGGTGAAACAGGGCGGTAACTAACGTGACGATGGGTCGGGTCATCACACATTTAATCTATACCCATTTTTTTAAAAGTTTTAACTTGTACCCACTTTTTAAACAACTTCAGCCCCCTTTCTCCTCCTCCTCCTCCTCCGTTTTCTTCCTCTTCTTTTTTTTAGGATGTGTGTTGTATTTGAAGGAAAAGATAAAGGGAAAAATATTGGCATGAGCTGTCATAGTAGAGAGTTATGTCGGCTTCATGTCAAAGAAGAAGAGATACACATTACACTCATAGCTATTGTTCCTATTACAACTTGGCCCCTGCTAAGTTCACTCTTGAGTGTTGACTTCCGAATTATTTTTTATAAGTATTAATTTATGATATTGTTTTGTTTATTGGGTTTTTATTTTTTTAATGAGTTTTCCTTTTTTCAACTAGATATGTGAACTGAATTAGAAGATTTGACCATTAACGGACTTGGATCGTAACATTGGACTGGGACTGTATTCATGAATCCAGTAGAAGCTAGTTCTTTCATGTAAGATGGAACTGTCGAACAAATAATTAGATATGAATATAGATGCTTACACATTTTCATGTGTGAGACAAGAGCAAATCAGAAAAACTTTAGCTCTAGAGCTGAAGTTCGCCAGTTAGAAAAAAACAAAATTCAGCTCTAGAGCTGAAGTTCGCCAGTTACAAAATAAAAACTTCAGCTCTAGAGCTGAATATCAGGCCCGTCTACTAGAATGCTGATGTTTTGCGTGATTGACTTTGATACGTCAGCCCCGTATGCTGAAGTTATGCGTAAAAGCGGATACGTTTGTAATTTTTTTGCAAAGCGGACACAAGTTAAAACGTGACATAAAAAGCGGGTATAGATGTAAACGCCCCTATGAAATTTGATTAGTTTTTGAAAATATAGTTGAAGAAATATTATCAAAAACCAGATGGCACATATACACATTATGTAAGATTACTAAAGGGCTTCGCAAAATTTTAAGTTCAGCTTCAATTTACTTGTCGTCTTAAATTGTTGTATTAAAAAGCTCGGATTTTAGTTTTAAGTATAATATCTATAAGACCTTTCTATAATTTTACATAGAAAAAAGAACCTAAAAAAAGACAAATCTTGGTAAAGAACATTAATTTGTGAACTTAATAAAGAAATATCTCTGTAAATAATAAGTTTTGTGCATTTGTATTTTGATGATTTAACAAACTTCTTGGAATGCATCAAGTAAATTTAAGTTAATTATATGCATCAAATAATTTTTTTACATTACCAATACAATTTAACATGTTATAACGGATAAAGTTCCGTGGTTATTTTGTCCTTGGGATGAAATTCTCACTTCAGGTGATTTGTATTGGCTTTTGAGGCTTTGGATCCTATATATTCTTGTCCATAGCATTGCCTTTTAGCCAATTAATCTTATATTGTAATTGGTTTTATCACTTTTATGTACTGTAATTAAGTCTTCTATTTTTCCCCAATCCGAATTACCTATTTTCCCATGATAAATTACATAAATAAAAATGATAAAATTTACAAATGATAACGGAAAAATATATCAAAACGACCACATTGGTGTGACTCAATATTAGCCACACCAGTGAAAAGAAATAAATTACCCTCTAACTACTTAGTCTACATTTTTTCGCAAAAACACAATTAAATTTCAGGTCTTGAAGTATGCGAAAAATAAATGTTGGAAGATTAGAGTCTTGTGTATTAAACCAAGAAAATTCGGTGGTGCAAGAAAATATGAATCCACATCTACTTATTATTTATATTTCATAATTAAATTGCTAATTATATCCCAAAATATAACGATTGGTGTCAATTGACTAGTGGAACCATAATAACCATAATTATATGGTCATTATCAATATACGCATGACCTTAATTAAAAAAATTATATGTTGGCTACTATACACATATATATAAACATTTAATGTAACTACATATAAAGCGCAACAATGTAATTAACTAGAGTCAATATCTACTTATTATTTATATTTCATAATTAAATTGCTATTTGAATCCTAAAATATAACGATTGGTGTCAATTGACTAGTGGAACGATAATAAAAGTAATTCATGGTCGCTATCAATATCTACTTATTATATATACACGTTAAATGTAACTATATAAAAAGAGCAACAACGTAATTAACTAGCATCAATACCTATATATTATTTATATTTCATAATTAAATTGCTAATTATATCCCAAAATATAACGATTGGTGTCAATTGACTAGTGGAACCATAGTAAACGTAACTACATGGTCGCTATCAATATACGTGTGGCCTTAATGAATGAAATTATATGTTTGGTACTATACACATATGTATACACATTCAATGTAACTATATATAAAGAGCAACAATGAAATTAACTAGCATCAATATATACTTATTATTTATATTTCATAATTAAATTGGTAATTATATCCCAACATATAACGATTGGTGTCAATTGACTAGTGGAACCATAGTAAACGTAATCTATAGTTGCTATCAATATATATATATATATATATCGAAAGAGAGAGACATTTAATGAAATTATATGTCACGACCCAAAATCCACTAAGGGTCGTGGTGGCGCCGGACACCTTTGTCAGGCCAGCCAACTAACGCATCAAACAAATTCTTCTTTTAATACTTTTGAAAATCTAAGGGTTTTCCTTCCATTTTTATAAATAAAAGTTCACATCTTGAATTCAAATTTAATAATAATAATGATTAGAACAAATCCGTTGACAACCATCCCAGAAACCCGGTGTCACAAGTACATGAGCAACTACTGGTAAGAGAAATAAAATACAACATCCGCCCGGAATAAAGTGGGCGGAAAGTAAATACAGCACATTGGAAGGAACTACTCTAGCTGCGGTCGCCTCAATGATGCAGCTCACCTAGTCCCAGCGTCATCCATGCTGCTACACCCAATAGGCTGCTAGAGGTGTATATATGCCTGTGCAACAAAAATGCATAGAAGTGTAGTATGAGTACGTAATCAACGGGTACTCAGTGAGTATCCCGCCTAATCCCGATGGGGTAGGGACGAGATGTTCAACTCTGACACACTCTAATGGTCCAATGATTATTCATCCTCAATACACATATTAAACCGTGGATTTATTCTTTATAAACATGATTCTAATCCAAATAGAGGAAACGAATAAACACGTAGTTCTTTCATAGGAAAAGAATTCCCGAATTTCTCTTTAAAACATAATCCAATTATATTCAAGACACAAAAGGGCAATAATAACTTAATTAAGTTCAGGCAGCAACACAGGCATGCGCAAATCATACCGAGGCGACGGCCCGACCCAACAAAAATAAATGTGCACTTGCCGAGGGTCGACGACGCGCCTATAGATGCATCTATTAATCTGCCGAGGCGTTCGGCCCGTTCCAAAATAAACACACACAGATAGATAAA